>CAUYLG010033685.1:0-100926 GCA_963573385.1 Cacajao melanocephalus
AAATCACTCCTCAGCAATTGCATAGCATTTCACAGGTTTAAATAAAATATTGGTTGGCTGCATGTTTGTTATTTTCATCCCTTATTCCTTCCTGTCTCCATTGTTAAGCACAATTATTGGCATAAAAGAGGTTTTTAATACCCACTTTTAGACTGCATTCTAGATTGGGCAATAGAACAAGAATCCCATTCTCTCTCCCTCTTTCTCTTCCTCTTTCTTTCTCTTTTACATTCTTTTTTTTTTCTTCTTTCTTTTACTCTTTCTTTCTTTCTTCTTTTCTCTCTTTTTCTTTCTTTCAAAAAAAAAGTTTATAAATTAAACTTTATTTAATTTCTTTTAACTTTATTGAATTCTTTCTGAGAAAGGTGCTGTCATCATCATCTTACAAACAAGGAAACAGCTCCTTACGAAAGCATCATTCATGCAATAAAATATCATCTCATTGGACTTCATCTAGCACAAGTACATCATCACTGTGCCAAACTTCATTATAGGTATATATGTATAGGCACAGTAAGAGATTAACCACATCAACTAATAATAAATAGAGCAATTGTGACAATATACTGTAATAACAAATGTTATGTGAATGTGGTCTCTCTCGCTTTCTTTCTGAAAATACCTTATTGTGTTGTACTCACCTGTTTTCAGACTGTGGTTGACCACTGGTAACTGAAACAGCAGAAAGTGAATCTGTGGCTAAGGGGGGCTACTTTATATACATCGCTCCAGTTTCAGGTAACCCCGCATAAGAGTCGAGTGTCTGTCACTAGTGCAGTGAGCAGCTCACACTTTGCTCTTATGTCACCTAGGAGGTGCAATCTGTGAGAACTGCAAAGTCACCTGCAAGTTTCCTAGTAGCCTGGAATCGTGGGATGTTCCTCAGTTTGATTAGTGAATATTGCCACAAACTGGCATTGTAGCTGTTTAACTGACCTTTTAAATTTGTTCTCAAGGGCCACTGTTTTAAAAATTACGTAGAGTGTTTTGTCCCTGAAGGAGAATTAGGGATGCTTTATTCTCAGGTTAGTGTAAAAACGGGTAAAATGTTGTATGTCTAATGTTTCTCTTCCATATTTTCATATACCCATGTGCCTACGGTTGCTAATCTGCTAGCAAACTCCCAAAGATAACAAGTGAACAATGACCCAGTAAACAAATATTAATAGAAACTCATAAAAAGTCAATCGCATTTGGTTGATGTGTGTGTGCATGTCCATATTAATTATTTCATAATATGGTCGTATAATTTTTTCTGTTTATGCCTTGGAATTGAATTTGTTGGAACTCTGGTGTTCTGCAATGATTGTAGCATTCTCTGAAAAGAGCATCATTGTTTCCAGAAGCCCCTTTGCTTACATTTTGAGAAGCGGCCTAAGAGATAACCTACCTTTACTTGAAATGGAATGATAAACATATCATTTAAACTTAACTTTTAAGCTTATTGTTATAGAGGTGTTTACCACGCCAAAACATTTTGCCACATAAATCATGCCCTCATATCAGTTAATGGAGAAGGAGCTGGCAGAGCAACCAAGGAGAACACAGCCAATGCAGACAACATTTGTCACTTAACAACAGCAACCAAATTATAAGCAAACACACAACCTATAATTAAAACCTAACTGGAGAGCGGGCATGGTGGCTCCCACCTGTAATCCCAGCACTTTGGGAGGCTGAGGATCAATCCCAGCACTTGAGCCCAGGGGTTTGAGACTAGCCTGGGCAACACAGCAAGACCTCATCCCTACTAAAAATACAAAAATTAACCAGGCGTGGTGGCACATGCCTGTAGTCCCAGATACTTGGGAGGCTGAAGCATGAGACTTGCTTGAACCTGGGAGGCAGCGGTTGCAGTGAGCCAAGATCACACTACTGGACTCCAGCCTGGGCAGCAAAGTGAGAGTCTGTCTCAAAACAAAAAACAAAAAAGAAAACAAAACCTAATTGGAGATTGCACTTATGTAGTTCTACCAGACACTACATAAGTGTCATGCCTCCCCCATGCTCTTTGAAATATAGTCTACACAGTCCGTCAGAAGGTCCTAGGACTGTGTCCAGTTGCCCACAGAGATATATTTTTATTGCCTTTTTTCTCTCTTCCTTGGTTCACTTCCTCACTGCATTTCCTGGAATCACCTTCCAAACAAACGCTCTGCACACAAATCGTTGTCTCAGACTCTGCTTTTGAGAAATTCAAAGCAAGTCATTAGCACACCTAATAAATATCTCACTGATCCCTGGAGCAGTCCAAGGGAAAATAGTAATAGTGAACATATCCTTATTAAAACAATGATGGGCATCATTATTGAGTGCTTACTATGTGCCAGCCATTGTACTAAAACCTCTACTTAGAGTATCTTAGTCGATCCTCACAGTAATCATGTGAATTAGGTGATATTATCCCCACTTTACAAATAATAAAACTGAAGCATGGGGAGGTTTGGTCACTTGCCCAAGGTGACAAGTAAATGCCAGGGCTGGGATTCAAACTCAAATCCTTTGTGCTTTTACGTTTTTCACTAGCTCGTGTAAGTGTGGTTGTCATTTATGCCTTAATTATAATAATAATATTTTTTAGATGATCAACCCACAAGAAACACCTTTGTAGGAAGTATAGACAAAGAAGAGAAAAAGAATCCCCTTGTTCTCAACATATGTCTTTTCAATCTCAGAAAAAATGAAAGTAAAGCAGTTATACATTTTTTTTTGAGACAGGGTCTTACTCTGTCACTTAAGCTGAAGTGTAGTGGCATGATCAAGGCTCCCTGCAGCCTCGACTTCCCAGGTTCAAGCGATCCTCCTTCCTCAGCCTCTCGAGTAGCTGGGACTACAGGCACATACCACCACTCTCAACTATTTTTCTGTGTGTTTAGTAGAGACAGGGTTTTACCATATTACCAAGGTTGGTCTTAATTATGTGATTTTTTAAAAATCAAAATTAATCTGGTACAGATTTTGTTTTTAATCCCAGCCATCTGTATTATTTACTTTGGGTCATAAAGATTAGTCATTAAAGCATTTGTTTTCTTAAGTATCCAAGTTCTCAAGAACAGGTCTAGAATCCAAGACATTTCTGCATTGGCTCAGCCTCTGGGCTCTCTGGTCCCCTGGCAGCTCTGCCTGCTGGTCACACTGGTGCATATACCCAGCGTCCCCAGGACTAAAGTGGTGAAATCAAGAGGGACAAGCACTGGTCCCCACCCAGCCATGTGAGCAGGAACACACAACCTGCTGGTGCTCCAGTTGCCTTGTTTCCTCATTCATAAAAAGGGAGTTTTTATGAGCTCTAACCTTACTAAACTTCTCTCCCGGTCACTAAAGGGTTTTCCTTTTCCTTACTACACAAGTAAGACAGGAACAAATTTTTGTTCGAAGCAACACACAAGCATACAGAATAAAATAGGATGAGTCCCCAGGCCATTAATCCACCACCTTTCCCACTCCCTTCAGTGGAGGTTTCTACTGTCACTAGGGTGATGTGTATCATTCTGCATTTTCCCATGCAAGGTGTCTTGCATGTTTTCGTGGCATGATGACACAGAGCATTCGGGATTTTACTGCGTTCCGAAGTATGGCCCACATGCATATCTTCTCAATGTTCAGGGAAAATGGAGCCTGTAGCAAAAGAGAAAGTGAGTTACTAATTGGATTTATGGCCATTACTCCCAGAGCAGCCCTCTGCCCTCAGTCATCTCGATAGCAGTTCAGATATAATCTCTCTCTGCAAAAGATCCAGAAGGGTCTGTAAGGAGAAAGCTGGTACATCTCCTGTTCACCCAATAAAAAGTCAGATTGTTATTAAACTGTCCCTGAAGCTACTGTGATTTACATTCATGTTAATGGTTCTCTTTGTAGAGCAGTCCCTTTTAATGGGGGATGCCCTCCGGTTCCTGTGACTTGCATTTAAAATAAATATTACACCATCTCCAGCTGTCCAGCTCTCCCTGCATGCTTTGACTTGCCACCGAAAATACAGAGACCAGATATTTTCCCTTGAGAAATGCTCACATATTCAAGGATGCCCAACACATTAAAGAGGTAGAGGTAACTCAGTTGTCCATCATTGGGAGAATGTGGATGGATATTATGGAATAGGATATAACAATCGGAAGCAATGAACTAGACGGATATAAATAAATGTATGGAGAACTTAAAAGCACCTAGTAAAAAGCAAGAAATAGAGTGAAGTGCATAGTACAACGCTATATATATCGTTTACATATGTATATATATGCAAATGCACTCACACCCATGTAAAATAATGTTATATGCGTTTTTCAAGGACCTCTGAATACCCAAGGACATAAACCAAACAGAGTAGTGTTATATCTCTGGGGGAGAAAGAAATGAGGATGAAAGAAGAAAGATAAAAACTATCAACAATCACTGATGCAGCTCTTACAAGAACAATGAACTGAAGACGATCTACTAAAACTTCATGCTTTTTTCCTGAGAGGCAGTGAAGGAATACCAAATGAATAAAAGCACAAAGTCATCTTTTACTTTTCTTTCCCTTCAACTTAAGTTTTCTTACCAATCAGCATTTATAGACCAGTTTCTATGCATATGACATGATCCCACCTTGGACAAATCGCTTTACCTTGCTGAGCCTCAGTTCCTTTAATGGTAAAAGTAACACAAGAAAGGAAACATGAACATTATTCCCAGATCCCAATGTTGTAAGTATAATTTCTAAGACTGAAACAAGGCAACATCTGAGTTCTGGTACACAGTGGGCACTGGGCAAGCACATCATTTTATTTTTATGTTTAAAGTTCCGGGGTATACATGCAGGATGTGCAGGTTTGTTACACAGGTAAAAGTGTGCCATGGTGGTTTGCAGCACTTATCAACCCATCACTTAGGTGTTAAGCCCAGCATGCATGAGCTATTTTTCCTAATGCTCTCCCTCCCCCCACCCTACCCCAGACAGGCCCCATTGTGTGGTGTTCCCCTCCCTGTGTACATGTGTTCCCATTGTCTAGCTCCCATTTATAAGTGAGAACATGCAGTGCATTAGTTTGCTGAGGATAACAGCTTCCTGCTCCATCCATGTCCCTGCAAAGGATATGATCTGGTTCCTTTTTATGGCTGCATGGTATTCCAAGGTGTACATGTACCACATTTTCTTTATCCAGTCTATCATTGATGGGTATTGGGGTTGATTCCATGTCTTTGCTATTGTGAACAGTGCTGCAATGAACATATGCATGCATGTATCTTTGTATTAGAATGATTTATATTATTTGGTATATATCCAGTAATGGAATTGCTGGGTCAAATGGCATTTCTGGTTCTAGAACTTTGAAGAATCACCACACCATCTTCCACAATGGTTGAGCTAATTTACATTCCCACCAACAGTGTAAAAGCATTCCTGTTTCTCTGCAACCTCGCCAACATCTGTTGTTTTTTGACCTTTTAATAATACCCTTCTGACTGGCATGAGATGGTATCTCATTGTGATTTTGATTTGCATTTCTCTAATGATCAGTGATAGTGAGCTTTTTAAAATATGTTTGTTGGCAGCATGAATGTCTTCTTTAAAGAAGTGTCTGTTCATGTCCTTTGCTCACTTTTTAATGGGGTTCTTTTTTTTCTTGTAAATCTGTTTAAGTTCCTTATAGATTCTGGATATTAGACCTCTGTCAGACGGATAGATGGCAAACATTTTCTCCCACTCTGTAGGTTGCCTATTCATTCTGATGATAGTTTCTTTCGCTGAAGCACACCATTTTTTTTCATCTTTGGAGAATGGGAAAATAATCAGGATCCAGCAGGGAAAAGTCAATTGCTCCTTGACATTTTTTCCTGACTTACCTACAGGGCCACAGGAGGCAAATAACTGCAACTGCCACATGATGTTCAACTATCCTCTGCCCCTGTAGAGAGAGGGGGAGATCTGGCTACAACCATAACCTCATTAATGACCAGCATCAATTTGGCATAACTAACACAGATGCCCCCTTTGTCCTCCTCCCCTGCAAAGCTGCAGGCTGACTTGCAGGTGACCTGCCCAATCCGATGGACCCATTCTGCAGACTATAAGTAGACTCTTTTAAGATTTGAGGTCCAAGATCTAATACATAAATTGAAGGCAGCACTGTCACCCCCAAGATTCCTGACCCCCACCCACCCAAATTCTCTGTATCTGCCCCAATCCAAAGAATCTCTTAAAGCTTTGTTTTATGTGGCTGGAGAGGAAAGCCAAGTGCTCCTGCTCTTCTCTTTCTTAAACAGTCTATAAAGAGCCTGAGAAAAATATTCCTGTTCACAGGCTGAGAAATCCAAGGATTTTCTTGCAAACAAAAGCTAACAAACATGAAAACAAGCAAAGCAGGAAATTCGGCTGGGTGAAATGGTGGTCCAATCTCTTTGCTCACTCTGGGAAGATAAAAAGCAAGCTAGGACTGAGCCTGCCTGAGCCTGGCCTCTTCATCTGAAGAGGAACAAGGGATTCTTGGGCAGCTTCAGGGAAGGAGCACCTGAATGAAGGATGGGAATGAGCGGAGATCTCCCAGAAGACTGCATCTTGACAATGGCGTCATCCGCATAAGCGCAAGAAGCCCACAGAACTCTCCCCAGCCTCAGGGTTGACTTCATGCTAGTGACTTTTAGAAATTCTCTTGAGTTGCACTTTAAGTCAAGTAAAATTGCAATGGAAAAACTGAGAGGACATCAGAGAGAGAGAGAGAGAGACACACACACACACACACAGAGAGACAGAGAGAACTCAATCACACCATTTGATTTTCTTTCCCTCCTTAAAAAGGTAGCAATCCCAGAGTTTCCATGGACCACAAATAGTAAGTCAGCATGAACATGAGGTTTAATTTTTCACTGAAAAAAAAAAATGTATAGCTGTGGCTGTCTGTAATCAGATGGCCTTCCATGACCAGTTTGTCCAGTTAATCCTGTGGTTCAAGCAAAAACCTTTGGTTTTTCATTTTACATGTGTAGGGTACCCAGAAAGCATTAAGAGGAAAGCTGCCAATGACATTTAAAGTACACCCCAGGGCGACCAACTTCAAAAGAATAATGTATTATTCCTGGCCTCCTCACCCATGGACATTTTGCACAGACTTCCTGATTCGCACCGAAGTATGCAGATTTCAAAGTCATTATAAAGGTCCCACTTCTCCTCCCTTTAAGAAAATTAAGGTCAAGTGCACTGGCCTAGATAAAGTAATTCCAGTTGGTCAATCCAGACCTGGTCTGGGCACCAATGTAGTTTAATTCATCATGTCTTTAAGGCAGCCCCAAGCTTTCTTTTGAAAATGGTAACAGATGACATGAGACCTCACTGTTCATACCCCGCCATCCAGAGCAGGAAGCAGAATAGAGGGAGTTGAGTTGAAAGAAACTGACATTGCTCAAGTGCCCATTGTGTACTAAGGAAAGGGGAAGCGAAGTTTGTTTTTTTTTTTTTAACTAGAAGAAGAAGACTGGATCTTTCGAGGCCCAGGATAGAACCAATTGGGTTCAGCTTTATCTGCTCATCACCTCCCTACCTACCAGGCCTTTGGGGGAATTTAGAATCCAGGGAAGGATAGAGATAAGATCATGAAGTGCTCACCATTGGCCAAGAGACACATTATTTCAGGGATATAGATAATCCCAACATGCTAAAATGTCACAAGGAAGAAACTGGAAGGATGAAGCCATTGAAGAATCCATTAGCCATTGAAGAATCCACAGGGTCTGTAAAGCCTGAAAGGCAAAGGGTTGTATAAATATGAAACTCACCAGGCAACATGGAGGAGCAACGAGGTGACTGGGCAAGCTGCCATATCCCAGCATCGGGTGCTTCAGCAGAGACACGGGAAAGACACAGCCAGGGGATTCCATCACACAAGAGTTTGGGGTACCATTAATTAATTCACTAAATGCTTTTTGAGTATTTACTGTGTCTTGTTCACTGTGCACAGACACAAAAGATATCTAAGATATAGTCCCTGCCCTTAAATGAGCTCATATTCTGATGGGAACCGCACATTTTAAAAGACAAAAATGCAGTGCCAGCTGCAGTGGCTCATGTCTGTAATCTCAGCACTTCGGGGGGCCAAGGAGGGAGGATCACTTGAAGCTAGAAGTCTGAGACTAACTTGGACAACATAGCGAGACCCTGTCTCTACCCAAAAAGAAAAAAAAATAGTCAAGTGTTGTGTGCACTTGTAGTCCCAGCTACCCAAGAGGCTGAGGTGGGAGGATTGTTTGAGCCTAGGAGTTTGAGGCTGCAGTGAACTGTGATCATGCCATTACACTGTAGCCTGGAAGACTGAGTAAGATCCTGTCTCTAACAACAAAACAAAACAAAATGCAAACTAATTGCAAAAATAGAATATTGCAATGTGTATTCAGGGTGTAATCAGAGGCAGGAAACTCCTCAGGTAGAATCCTTAGGAGTTTTTCTAAATCCAACTCTGATTTTCTTCAAATTTATACATCTTGCTTCGTGATTCTGGAATTGTATTGCCTGTCACCTTAGATTGTTAAATTGCTGAGAGTGTGAAGATTTTTCTGCATCTTCATGGGTATCTGGAACATGATACTAAAAGGATTTGAAATATCTTCAGAAACATTAAACAAGCTAGAAAGCCAAATGATCTTTGGAAAGAAAGGTTGAGGGTCTCTCTTATTAGACATTAAAACCTCCTACAATGTTAATTAAAACATGTGGTATCGATGGAGCAATGGACAGAACATTCAGTGCACAATGTATATCATGCCGCAAAACGTTCACAAATACATGTAGTAGTTTAGTATATGGAAAAGTTTCCGACTCAAATTAGTGATGAAAGTCTGGGTTATTCAATAAAGAGCGGTAAGTACTATTTGCAAAGATATCCATTTTATAATATAATGACACATCTTTCCCATCCATATCAAAATTAATTCCAGATGGACTAATAATTTAAACGTTTGTAAAATAAATCTTCAAGTTGCTGGAGTAAAATAAGGGTGACGATTTATAAAACCTGAGTGGAGACAGATTTCCTAAGAATCACGAAGAATTAATCAGCATTAGAGGATAATGCTGATAGATTTTACTCCACATGAAGAGAATATATGGTGTGACTGCCTCCCATTGACTTGAGGCAAAGGGCGAGACAATGTCAGGGAGACACTCTGAGCAGACACTTTGACATTGGAAGAGGGTGTGTTTGCTGTTTTCATTCTCCACCAATAATCATGTATTATTGTGTAATAAAAAAGAAAAGCATGTTGTTTTTTACAGTAAATATCTGAGAACTCAATTTTCTTTTTGTTTGTTTGTTTGTTTGAGACGGTGCTTGCTCTGTTGCCCAGGCTGAAGTGCAGTGGTGTGATCTCAGCTCACTGCAACCTCCACCTCCTGGGTTCAAGTGATTCTCCTTCCTCAGCCTCCCAAGTGGCTGGGATTACAGGTTCTCGCACCACATCCAGCTTTTACTTTTTTTATTTTCTGGTTTTTTTTTTAGTAGCGGCGGTGTTTTACCACATTGGTCATGCTGGTCTCGAACTCCTGACCTCAGGTTATCTGCCCACCTCAGCCTCCCAAAGTGCTAGGATTATAGGCATAAGCCACCAAGCCTGGCCTGAGAATTCAATTTTCAAAGTATTTTTCCTTTGACTCACCTCAAAACACAAACAACTAAAGTTGATATGTTCCCAGTTAATTATAATATTTTTCTTAAATTTATTTATTTTTTTTATTTTGATATGGAGTTTTGCTCTTGTTGCCCAGGCTAGAGTGCAGTGGTGCAATCTCTGCTCACTGCAACCTCCATCTCCTGGGTTCAAGTAATTCTCCTGCCTCAGCCTCCCAAGTAGCTGGGATTGCAGGTGCCCATCACCACGCCCAGATAATTTTTTGTATTTTTAGTAAAGATGGGGTTTCACCATGTTGGCCAGGTTGGTCTCGAACTCCTGACCTCAGCTGATCCACCCACCTCAGCCTCCCAAAGTGCTGGGATTACAGGTGTGAGCCACCTGATTACAGACGTGAGCCACCATGCCCGGCCAATTATACTCTTTTACATACATTAGGATGCAATTTTTCAAAATAATTCAATGAGGTAAATAATTTCATTTTATCTCTACTTTTGGTTAATGAAGATATTAGGACTCAGTAGTGTAGTGAGTTGTTCAATATTACACAGCTAACAAGCAGAACTGTGCAGCATCCACAGCCTTCCTGCTCCATGAGCTATGCTATGCCCCTACCACCGCCGCTGCTGCCACTGCACCAACAATTTCTTCTTGTGGAGCTACCTTTAAATATATATATATATATATAGCTGGGCGTGGTGGCTCACACCTGAAATCCCAGCACTTTGGGAGGCCGAGGCAGGTGGATCACCTGAGGTTGGGAGTTAGAGACCAGCCTGACGAACATGGAGAAACCGTGTCGCTACTAAAAATATAAAAATTAGCTGGGTGTGGTGGTGTATGCCTGAAGTCTCAGTTACTTGGGAGACTGAAGCAGGAGAATTGCTTGAACCTGGTAAGCAGAGGTTCCAGTGAGCTGAGATCATGTCATTGCACTCTAACTTGGGCAACAAGAGGGAAACTCCATCTAAAAAACAAACAAAAACCAGTCCTTTCAAAAATCAGTTATTTTTACAATATTATCTGTATATATCCATAAACTCAGGCAAAACGTACTGCTCCTATCAGTCTTGTCCCCTACTTTTCCTAAATGATATGCAAAGAAAACACATAACCTCAAATAAATAATAATTTAAAGGAATAGGTGGTTTAAATTCATACATGGAAAATTGTGCATTTCCCTAAGAAGTTACAAAATTTACAGCCATAACTCTGTATGCTAAAATACATATTTATATATTGATCAAAACACTTAATCTTTCAATCCAATATATCCACTGTTTCATTTTTTTTTTCTAAGAACCCATGGGTGGCAATTAGCTTCACATATGTATAACTAAAGGACCATTTGCTGGCTTTGCCAAACCTAAAGAACACAAGCTTTTAGGAGCTACACGAGAACCATGAACTTGTCAGTTTTTCTTTTCTTTTTCTTTCTTTCTTTTTTTTTTGAGATGGAGTCTTGCTCTGTTGCCCAGGCTGGAGTGTAGTGGAGTGATCTCGGCTCATTGCAACCTCCACCTCCTGGGTTTAAGTGATTCTCCTGCTTCAGCCTCCCTAATATCTGGGATTATAGGTGCAAGCCACCACACCCAGCTAATTTTTTGTGTTTTTAGTAGAGGCAGGGTTTCACCATATTGGCCAGGCTGGTCTCGAACTCCTGGCCTCAAGTGCCAGGACTCTCTATCTGCCCTCCTTGGCCTCCCAAAGTGCTGAGATTGTAGGCTTGAGCCACCGCACCTGCCCCTTGTCAGTTTTAAGTTACCATTCTATCCTGAGCCTCTAGCATGGAAGGGACTCAACAAATATAAATGGCTGGACGAATGAATGAAGGGATGAATGAAGATCTGGTTCAGAGGAAGACAGGCCTCTTGTCCTTAGGAAGCCAAAAAATGCTTACAACTTTTTTTTGGCATTATTTTCAGAAAGGGACCCTCTTTATATTATAGTGGCTAAAAATAGAAGACTACCTAAATGTTAAGTCAGAGGAGATTAATTAAATATATTACAGTCTAGACATGCTCTACAATTACAATAACATTACAGAAGTCAAGTTGATGTATCACTTAGAATGTTTTCAGTTTCAAGTAACATAAAACCCTGACTGAACTGACTTTAAAATAAGAACTTTTATTATTGCACATATCAGGAAGTCCAGAGGTAGAAGTTTCAGGGTTGGTCTATCCCAAGTCTCAATAATGTCATCGAGGGCCAGGTTCATTCCATCACTCTTGCTCCACCACCCTCATAGGTCACATTTGTCCTCATGCGGGTCTCTTTCTCAGTTTCAGGATGGCTACAAAGCTCCAGGCACGACATCCAACAAATGCGATGTCCAGAGGGCTCAAGGACTATTTCTTCGGATCTCTTGCCTAGGATCAGGGAAGCTTTCCTCAGAAGCCCCAGCACACCTCTCATTATCTCCCAAATGAGGCATGTGCCCATCCCTAAACCACTCACTGGAAAGAACAGCAGACAGCAATTATTGGAGTAGACCAATTAAAATGAAACCCCTTCATCATGGATGCAGTCACCCTCATCTAATGATGAGGAGGAAGCCTCTGAACTAACAGGATAAAGAGGCATCAGATGTATCCATCAGGATAGACTAGGCTATGCAGTAACAAACAACCCCAAGATTCCAATGATGTAAAATAACAAAAGTTGAGGCTGGGTGCAGTGCTCATGCCTGTAATCCTCGTGCTTTGGGAGGCCGAAGAGGGAGATCTTTTGAGCTCAGGAGTTCAAGACCTGCCTGGGCAACATAATGAGACCTCGTTTCTACAAAATATAAACAAAATTAGCCAGGTGTGGTGGAGCGCACCTGTAGTCTCAGCTACTAAGAGGCTGAGGTGGAAGGATGGCTAAAGCCCGGCAGCTCAAGGCTGCAGTGAGTTGTGATCACATCATTGCACTGCAGCCTGGGCAACACAGCAAGACCATGTCTCAAAAGATATGTGTGTGTGTATGTATATATATATAAAATAAGTAAAAAACAAAAGTCTACTTCTCCTGTTACATGTGCATCATATGTACAAGGTCCTCTTCTCACCGTGGTCTCTCAGATATCGAGGCTGATTGAGGAGTTCCGCCTCAAATGTTGATAATCACCTTACCATAAAGAAATAGAAAGCCCTGAAAGGTGTCAAATCAGTAATTAAAAGGTCTCACCTGGAAGTTACATGTTCCTTCCATTCTCAGCTAGGCTCAGGGCCCCACTGGTCACAAGGATGTCGGGAAGTGCAATCTTACAACATGCCTAGAAGTGAGAAGAGCCAGAAATATTTGGCAAATAGCATCAAACTAGGCAAGCAATGAAAAAATATTCATGAAACTCAATATTAACTTTAAAAAGTTTGTGGGGAAATACAATCCACTGTTTTATCCCAAGTATAACGTGGAGGATGTGGGAATAGAATAAGCTAGAAATGATTATTATCTTAACAAATGGCAATAAAATTTCTCTTAGAGACTGTACCACATTTCTTTAGGAAGACCCTTCATTAAACATCTTGGGGTGGCGGTACAAGCCCAAAAGCAAGATCTATCGGAGGATGAGAACATAAGGGAATAGCTGGCATGCTTTATATTGGACATAAAGAGGAATTATGGATGAGGAAAAGCAATGAAGAAGGAACATAGGAAGGAATCAGAGGGATTTGCCAAGCACCACCAAGTATGGCCCCAGGACTTCTAGGTATCTTAAAGCAGAGCTTCTCAAAAAAGACACATAGAGAGGATAAGTCGTTCCGGAAGGGCTCTCCTGTGCCTTGCAGCATCCCTGGTCTCTGCTCACTTAGATGACAGTAGCACTTGCAACAGCCAAAAATGTTGTCACAACCAAAAGCTTCTCTAGTTGTTGCCAAATGTCCCCTGGGTGGCAAAATCACCCTCTGTTGAGAACCCACCCTCCCCAAATGCCCTAAACCTTAAGTGGAGTCTACCAGATACACAAAGATTTTGTATGAGTTATTGCTCCTGGGATATGCAAGGAAGGGGCAAATTCCACAACTTGGGTCAGTGAGAGTCACAGAGTAGAGAGCAAGGGTCCAGCAGAAGCAGGAAGGGAGAGCCCAAAGTGACCACCGTCCTCTCTCCTCCCAAACCCCAGGAATTCATATAGTTTGCAGTGGGCATTGTGTGCTTATCCTGAATGTGAAAAGAAGAGGGAGGTGAACTAAATTTCCAAGTTTTAAAGAGACAGGGAGAACATAAACAGATACATACATAGACAGAGAAAGTAAGAAGGCATAGGATAATACACATTAAGGCTTCCTCCTTAACATCTGTTTCTTCTCTTAACACCTCCACTATTGGGTGAAGACATGGTGTTTGGGTGCATCCCCCCACCCCTATCTCCCAAGGATCCAAGTTGTTCAAACAGGGTGTTCTTGGATCTCTTGTTTCAGTGATCAGTTCACAAGCGGGCGGATTCTTGTGCAAAAGCTATGAGAAGTGGAGCTCTTCCTCCCTGTGAAGATGGATGTGAGAGCCTGCTTCCTAGTCTTGTTGCCAAAAGGGAAGCCAGCCCAAGAAAAGCCAATCAATATACAAGAGTCACTAGAGAACAATGAAGAAGAACAGGAGGTCTAATCAAGCCAGGCATGAGACCTACCCTGCCATTGATTGTTTTAAGTATGTAAGCCAAAAAAACTTCCACTTTCTTGTTTAAGCAAGTGTGAACTGGGTTTTCTGTTACAGAAGGACTTCTCAGCTGGGCGCGGTGGCTGATGCCTGTAATCCCAGAACTTTGGGAGGCCGAGGCAGGTGGATCATGAGGTCAGGAGTTCAAGACCAGCCGGGCCAACAGGGTGAAACCCCATCTCTACTAAAAATACAAAAATTAGCCAGGCTTGATGGTGGGTGCCTGTAATCCCAGCTACTTGGGAGGCTGAGGCAGAGAATCCTTTGAAACCAGGAGGCAGAGGTTGCAGTGAGCCGAGATCGCACCTCTGTACTCCAGCCTGGGTGACAGAGCGAGACTCCGTCTCAAAAAAAAAAAGAGGCGTCTTCTCACTGATTAACATATGGATAGACAGATAGGATAGATTAAATATATATATTCACAGATACACACAATTTAAAGGTCTAGAGCAAAAAACATCAAAAATTAACAGTGATATAGATTGCAGGAGTGTGGGCAACTTTAATTTCCCCTTTATGCTTATCTGAATTTTCTATAATAAACATGCATTATTTTCACTAGCAGAAAGAAATAATTCATAATAACGTAGTATTTATGGGTGAGGTGACATGGTTCTGGGATTTATTTTAAACTACCTTAGCAAAAATAAAAGGTTGGAAGGAGATAGATAAAACAAATTTGGCAAGATATCAATATTGATATTGACGTTAGGTGACAGGGACATAAGGATTTATTATACTAGTCTAGTTTTTATAATTTTGAAAATTCACATAATAAAATAATGAAAGAAAGAAGAAGGAAGGGAGGGAGGGAAGGAAGAAGGGAGGAGGGAGAGAGGGAGGGAGGGAGGGAGGGGGAATCTGCAGAGGTTGTTTTAATTACCATTGCTAGCTTTGCACTATGCTGCATCTGTCCTTACACATTTTTTTATACGGCACCTGATGACAGTGTTGAAAATCTGGCATCATTTAACTGTGAGCAAAGTTCTTTTCCTGCAAATGGAGGCAATTCGTTAAGAGTACAGCTTCATTTTCTTACATGCAAAGAAACCATCCTGAGTGTGCCCGTCCATTGCCTGGAGACTTCCTGTGGGTGAACACATCCTTCATAACTTCTCTGTCCTTCATCTAGATTGCACTGCTTTGGAGGTGGCTGTGAAACCTGTTGGACATCAACGCATTGCTCATCCTCCCCACCCACCCGCCTCCATCACCACCAACAAAATGTGTATATTTATATTTGTATCAGCTCTGAAAAATATATATATATATCTTCAATGTTGGACTTGCCTTATTTTACAGTAGCATTTGAAATAATGTCAGATGTTCCCACTGTGATGGGGAGCTTCCATGAATTAGATTAATTCCATGAGTTGGGTAAAACAAATCCAGACGTTACTGAAATTAACTAATTTTCTTTATAAGCCATCTGATGACAGTGATGAAAATCTGGCATCATTTAACTGTGTGCAAAGTTCTTTCCCTGCAAATGGAGGCAATTCATTCAGAGACAGCTTCATTTCCTTACATGCAAAGAAAATTTAGAATGAAAAGGGGATTTAAGTGAATTTAGAAAAACAGATACGTAGTCAAAGTGAGAAGTTATGCTTCACAGGGTAATACATAACCCTCCTGCTGTAGGTTCATGTGTTGAATCATTGAGACTACTTGTTATTTGTTTTCTGAGGTTGCATAACCAATTGCCAAAAACTTGTGGCTTGCAACAACAGAATTTATTCTTACAGTTCTGGAGGCCGGAAGTCCAAAATCAAGGTGTCCACAGGGCCTCTGAAGGCTCTGGGGGACAATTGTTCCTTGCTCCTTCCAGCTTCTGGTGGCTGTCAGCTTTCCTGTGGCAACAGCACTCCATCTCCACCCTCATCTTTACGTGGTCTTCTCCTCCAAGTCTCTGTGTCTCCTCTTCTCCGTCTTATAATAACACTTGTCACAGGATTTAGGGCTCACTTGGATCATCCAGAATGATCTCATCTCGAGATCTTTAATTACATCTGCAAAGATCTTTTTTTTTAATTAAGTCACTTTCACAGGTTCTGAGTACGCGTATCTTTTGGGTGGACTACCATTCAACCCACTACGCTACTTAACGTAACTACTAACTTGGAAGCAGATATTAACATTTCTTCAGCAGTTTTGGCCATGTTACCGCTCTAGCACTTTGAATGCCAACCAAGAGTTTGTGTCACTTACCCTTTCATCATCAACTTTTTTAAGAAATAGAAACTCAGCACTTAATTTTTTATTAATCATGCACTTAACTTTTAATCTCCTTGCTGCTGAAAGCATTCATTATAAAATTTTAGAAAAATATTAACAAATACAGATAAAGAAATTTTTGCGATGCCCACCATACAATAAGTAACAAGATTACTCTAACAAGAGCATTTGGACTACGCCCTACAGAAGGACTGCTCAGCTCCTATTTCCTCCACATATTTTACACACACATAACCTAAAATCTGCTTTATTTCCATTGGATGGTGCAGACTAATGGTCTACCAGCTTTGCACATCTCATAAACCGCAGCACGGGTTGTGGCACAACTAGCTGGCACACCAAGTGACCACAGGGGCAGTTGCATCAAATACCTTCCTAGATCTGAAGGAATTAGCTGTTCTGAGCTGCTCACACCCCACTGCACTTAGTTTTATCACTGAATGTGCTGCATGCTATCCTTGAAAGGGATATGCTAATTATATTCCATCTAGAAAGGATGGGAAAAGAAAGCCAGGAGAAGAGAGTGGGATTATTTCTGGTCCTTTTTCAAAATTACTAACACATTCAAGTGAGAATTCCAGTCACTGCTATACAGCCTTGGAAGAAGTTATTCTAATGAACAGTTTTACCAAATACTTGGCTTCATTTAATTCTATTAATTAAAAAATACCTTATTTAAAATAAAAAAATCAGGCTGGGCGCAGTGTTGCTCACTTGTAATCCCAGCTACTTGAGAGGCTGACCTGGGAGGATCACTTGAGAGCAGCCTGGGCAACATAGTGAGACCCCATCTCTAAACAAAATAAATAAATAAAAATAAAAACATAAAAAGTCAAGAAAATGACAAACTGGATAGATGTAAAGGCAGGATAGTAGAGATAAGTTAGGACCATTCTAGTCAATCAGAGACATGAATTATCTTACTTAGAACTCACATGCATTTCCATTTCTATAGTTTAACCTTTTCCAGAATGTCATACATGTGGAATCTTCCTTTTGAGTCTGGCTTCTTTAACTTGGCATAATGCATTTGAGATTCCTTCATGCTGTTGCATGTATTAATAGTTTATTATTTGTATTGCTGAGTAAGTATGTTTGCTGTATGGATGTATCACAATTTGTTTATCCATTTACCTATTATAAGGCATTTGACTTATTTTCAGTTTTTGGTGATTAGTACTGCTATAAATATTCATGTACAGGTTTTTGTGCAAACACAAGTTTTCATTTCTCTAGATTAAACATTTAAGAGTAGAATTGCTGAGTCTTATGGTAAATGTGTGTTTAATTTTATAAGAAATTGCCTGTTTTTCAAAAATGGTGGCTATTCTTTGACAGTCTCACCTGTACTATCTGAAAATTCCAATTACCCTGAATGCTCACCGGCACTTGGTACTGACAGGATTATTTGATTGTTTTTTAACCACTCTAATAGGTGTGCAGTGGTATCTACTACGGTTTTAATTTGCATTTACCTAATGAATAATAATATTGAGCTTTCTTCCACATACTTGTTTGTCAAGAATATGTCTTGCTTGGTGAAGTGGTAACATTTTTTGCCAATTTATACAATTGAGTTTCTTTCTTTCTTATTGAGTTTTGAGAGCTCTTTATATATTCTAGACATAAATTTCTTATCAGATATGTGATTTTCAAATATTTTCAGTCAGTTTATAGCTTGTCTTTTTATTCTCTTAGCAGTTACTTGGTCAGAGCAAGAAATCTAAATTTTTATGAAGCTCATTTATCAATTTTTGATTGATCATGTTTTTAGTATTATATCTGATAGAAAGCTTTCACTGAACTCAAGATCACAAAGATTTTCTCCTATTTTTTCTTTTAAAACTTTTATTCCTTTTTAATGTTTAGTTCTCCGACCCCTTTTAATTTTTAAAAGGTATAAGGTTTAGGTCTAGGTTCTTATTTTGTAAATGGATGTCCCATTATTCCAATGCTGTTTGCTGAAATTTCTCCATTGAATTGCTTTCCATCTTTGTCAGAATCAACTGATTGCATTTTTGTGGTTCTATTTCTGCACTCTCCATTCTGTTCCATTTATCTATGTGTTTATTCTTTTGCCCATATCACACTCTCTTGATGACTATGATGTTACAGTGAGTCTTTAGTTCAAGTAGTGTCAGTCCTCTAACTTTTTTCTTTTTCAAAACCATTCTGGCTATTGTAATTCCTCTGCTTTTCCATGAAAATTTTAGAATCAGCAATAAAAGTCCTGTTGTTTTACTTGGGATTACATTGAATCTATATCAATATGGAGAGGATGGACATGTTAATAATATTGAGTCCTTCAACCCATGAGCAGAGTATATTTTTTCATTTATTTCCCTCTTTGTTGATTTTTTTTCACCAATATTTTGTCATCTTCAGCATAGCAACCTGCACATACTTTGCTAGATTCACAACTATTTCATTTGTTGATTTTTTGGGGCTATCATAACTGGTCCTTTCTTTGTAATTTCTATTTGCCATTGTTTGTTGTTAGTACATACATATATGAGGCTTTTATATTTACCATGTATCTAGCAACATTGCTAAACTCATTAATTCCAGTTTTCTAGAAGATTCATTGGGATTTTCTATGTAGACAATCACACCATCTGTGAATGGAGGCAGCTTTATTTTTTTTCTTTCCAATGTAAGTGTTTTTATTTTTCGCTTACTTCACTATGGCTAGGACTGCCAGCATGATATTGCCTTATTCCTGATCTTAGGAGGAAAGCATTCTGTCTTTCACTATTAAGTATGTTAGTTGCAGGGTGTTTGTTAATGCCATTTATCAGATAAAAAAAAATTCCTCTATTTCTAGCTTGTTGAAATTATAAAATACAAATAGATGTCGAACTTTGTCAAATGCTTTTCTGCATCTACTAACATGACTATATGTTTTTTTTCTTCTTTAGTAAGTTAATATGGTATTTGTACTGATTGACTTTCAAATGTGAAATCAGCCTTCATTCCTGAAATAAACCCTACTTAGCCAAAATGTTTTATATATATTACTAGATTTAATTTGCTAGTATTTTGAGAATTTTTTATTTATGTTTATGAGGGATATTGCTCTGCAGCTGTCCGTCCTGCTGTATGATTGTCTGGTTTTGATATTAGATTAATTCTAGCCTCGTAAGATGAGCATTCTCTTTTACTTTTCTGAAGACATTGTGTAGAACTCAAATTATTTCTTTTTTAAATAATCACCAGTGAAACCACAAGGTTTTCTTTATTGGAAGGTTTATAACTACAATTTCTTTAATAAATAAGTACTAGTAAGGTTATCTATTTCTTCTTGAGTGAGCTTTGGTAGTTTGGGTCTTCCAGAGATGAAATGGATCCATTTCATCTATGTTGTTAAATTTATTTACATGAAGTTGTTCTTAACATTTTCTTATAACTTTAACTTCTGTAGGGTCAGTAGAAAGGCACCTCTTTCACTCTTGATTTTGGAAACTTTTAGTTTTTTCTCTTTTTCTTGATCAGTTCAGCTGAAAGTCTTTCCTTTTTCTTTTAAAAAATTTTTAAAGAAACAGTTTTGTTACTTTGGTTCTCTATTGTTTTTCCTTCTTCCGTTTCACTGATTTCTGCCCTAGCCTCTGATTTCCTTTCTTATGCTGCATCGGACTAGTTTGCTCTTTCTTTTCACATTTCTTAAGGTGAAAACTCTTATGGTTACTGTTTTCATGAAGTATGTTTGTCCTCTTATTTTCAAACTACTTGTATCTTTGAACCTAATGTGTGTCTCTTACAGACAGAATATAGTTAGATACGGCTTTTTGTCCAGTTTTTAAATCCACTGATTCTTTCTTCTGCCATCTCAATTCTGCTGTTGAGCCCTTCTAATTAATTTTACTTTCAGTTATTGTACTTCTCAATTCTGAATTTCCATTTAATTCATTTTTAAAATTTCTGTCTCATTGAGAGTATTTATTGAATCATTTTGGCCTTACTTTTAATTCTTTAGTATCCTTTAGTTCTTTTAACATATTTATAATACCTGTCTTGAAGTCTTTGCCCTCTAAATCAAACATTTGATACAAAGAAACAGTTTCCAACGATGGCTTCCCTCCCTCTCCCCCAACCCCAAGTATGGACTCCCTTTCCATTTCTTTGAAGATCTCATTTTTCATTAAAAACTGTGTTTGTGAGAGAGACAGGGTCTGGCTCAGTTGCCCAGGCTGAAGTGCAGTGGTGTAATCTCAATTCATTGCAGCCTCAGCCTCCCAGGCTCAAGCAATCCTCCCACCTCAGCTTCCTGAGTAGCTAGGACTACAGGCATGCAGCACCACACCTGGATAATTTTTGTGTTTTTTGTAGAGATGGGGTTTTACCATGTTGCCCAGGCTGGTCTCAAATTCCTGAGCTCAAGTGATCCGCCTGCCTCAGCCTCCCGATGTGCTGGGATTACAGGAATGAGTCACCGTGCCCAATCAAAAAACTTTAATATTTTAGATAATACATCATAACAAATTTGAATTTTGCATTTTCCCTGCTGGTGGTTGTTGTTTTTGTTACACTGGCTGGGTTTTTTTGTTTGTTTATTACTTTGCTTGGTAATTTACCTGTACTAAATCGGTGCAATCTATTTCCTTTGAGGTGTTCAGCTATTGCTGTCTTTACATTCTTTTTGGTGATGGTGGTTTTAAACCTGGCTCCCTATGACATTCATCCCTGTCTGCATAGCGCAATGGTAAGGTAAAGATTAGAGAGAGGCTGTGCTCAATCACCTTGAGCCAATAATTTTTCCATTCCTTGTCAATGGATCTGTGTGGGTAAAGGAGAAAATTCAAAAATAAGTCCTCCCAGCCGCTACTTTTCACTGGGCCCTTTTCCATATCCTCGGTGTATGCATGCAGCCTCAGCACTGGCCAAGATTATGGCTGGCTTGAGCACTCTCCTATCTTGCCGTGCATTCATGCAGTCTCAGCCAGTTTGCCCCAACCGCCACTACAACCTCCAACCCAAACCACTGGCATGTTTACTCCACCACCAACACCACTGGGTGTGGACGTTGCCCACTGCTCCAAATCCAAACCAAGCAGGCTTCCTTTGACTATGATAAAGAAGCTGCCAGTCCTCATCTGGCAAAACCTATCCCAGGCAGAACCTCATTGTGAACTGAACTTGGGGAGTGTCGTGAGGTGGAAGAGGAACAGGAGTATCTGCAGGCCAGAATACTACAGATTCTCCTGTTTCTTAATCAGTGTTTAGCAGTTTTTCAAGTATAAATGCTTCTCAGATTGTTGTGTGCCTCTGGCCAATTTCTAGGTGCTGAAAGGTTGTTTTCTGTTTGTTTTTTGTTTTTCAATTTGCCTATGTTTATAGTTACTTTTAAAAAACAGAATTTATTTTGAGAGGCTGAGGCAGGTAGATCATGAGGTCAGGAGTTTGAGACCAGCCTGGCCAACATGGTGAAACCCCATCTCTACTAAAAATACAAAAATTAGCTGGGCATGGTGGCAGGTTCCTGTAATCCCAGCTACTTAGGAGGCTGAGGCAGGAGAACCACTTAGACCAGGGAGGTGGAGGTTGCAGTGAGCTGAGATCACACCATTGCACACAATCCTGGGTGAGAGAGCGAGACTCAGTCTCAAAAAATAAATATAAAAATAAAAACAGAATTTGCCACTCTCCTCACTCAGCCATAGCCAATGTGAGACATCAACTTACTTTTGAAAGACACATTAAGAACTTGCAAAACCTTAAGTTCTTAATTACATCTCTGTAAGTTATTGTATTTTTAATGTCTACATGTATTTTATATGATTGTATGTAGTGTGTACATATTGTTTTGAATTGTTTTGCTTTAATTATTATTTTATATGTTCATTTTGATGCACTGGCGTAACTCACTCACAGAATGCCATCATGTTCACATTCCATGAACAACAATGTACTTTTAAAAGTCTGCAAATTTATTAGCCTTTCAATTTTGTGTGCTGACTTGGAAGCCAAACCTTGTTCTTTTCAGGTTGCTCAGAGAGCTATTGATAAGCTTTGTGAAATAAATACTCTCATTACCATCTCAATGGCTTCTTATAGAGTCAATGAGAGTAATCTCTCAGATTGTGAAGAAATTCTAACATTCAGACCATCTTGACAGGCCTTAAAACTCACATGCTTACTATGCTGATGAGTAATCCCAATACTTTTAAAGCCACATTTCAAAATGTAACTGTGATTTATAATTCAGATACTAGGTATCTTAGTTCATTGTCTACTGTTTAACAGAATATCACAGACTAGGTAATTTATAAAGAAAATAAGTTTATTTGGCTCATGGTTCTGGGGACTGGGAAGTCCAAGGGCATGGTGTTGGCATCTGACACGGGCCTTCATGCTATGTCACATCATGGTGGAAGGGCAAGCAAGTACATGAGACAGAGAGAGGAAATTGGGCTGGATACATTCTTTTTATCAGGAACCCACTGCCTCAGTAATGGCATTTATCTATTTATGAGGGCAGAGCCCTCATGACCTAATCCCCTCTTAAAGGCCTCACCTCTTAATATTCTTATAATGGCAATTAAATTTCAACATGATTTTTGGAGGGGACATTCAAACTAGAATAAGTACTAGGTGTCTTATTCTGGATACAGATTTTCATAATATGTCTCACCCTTTCTATATTTTTATATGTCATCTATATCTAGCTTTATACCTATTCATCTCTATATAAAGTGAATTTAAGTCATTTATATTCATAGTCCATATTTTATGACAATCCTAGAAATGGTTGGATACATGTTGGATAGCCAAATGTGGAAAATCAAATGCGATCACTACAGTATAACTGTTAATACTTCAACTTTTCAAGGTATACTAATCCTATATTGGATAAAAATGCTTTAGACTAAAAAGCACCCTACAACCAGAATTCCATATTTCCTAAAATTTTATGAAAGAGTGTATTTCCAAAAGTATTAGCTCTCCATTACACACTTATTACTGAATATACTAAAGTCATTGTACCTTGCTTTCTATTTTATACTCTGTTACCGCATAAATCAAATTGATTTGTTGTGGCCTAGTGGTAGCACACAATAAAGTACCAGAAAAAAGTGTTTCAGGAGAGGCAAAAAGAAACATAAAGAGGTGACAGTTTTTCTTTGACTCCATATGTAGTAATAAATATATCAATGCTGCCTATGGATTTCACAGAAATTTTTAAAAGGCTCCTTATAAAATTCATGTCTTAATCCTCTAAACATATTTCATTAGTGAACAGCTGTTTATGGTTAACCAAAATAAGTCCTTACTGTATTTTAATACATTGGTTTCCCCAAATCAGAATATTGCAGGCCTCATTTAGGTTTTTTTAAAAAATCAATCATACAAATACTGGATAGGAGACATGACCTATGGGCAGTGCCTGTGAAACTGAAGAACTGGTCACAGACTCTGCAAGGGTGAGCCCACAATCTGACTGCCACAAAAACCAACAATGTGGGTGAAAAATGCAGAGTCTGACCATAAAAAAACAGTCCTACTGGCTGCAGACTGGCACCAAGCACATTGGGAAGATAGGGCTGAGTTCCAGGTACATGCTAGAGCTATACACAGGAGGCCAACTAAAATAAGTAGAAGGAGATGAAGTAAAGAAACTGAATGCATTTTAGCATTAAGGAGAGAAAATCAAGGAGATTTGAGAGCAATATTTGAGTATTTGAAGTGTGGATGTAGCAGGTTCTGTGCCCATAGCTCACCACCATCCAGCCTTTCCATCCTACCCACTTTCTCTATGCTAACCAGATTTGTTTAGGTGGCCCCAGAGACCCCTGGATCTCAGTAAGAAGAAACCCTACCCGAGTTGCCAGGCATAGAATCATGATGGGTCTAAACCAATCAGTAATTTTCCTCGTTACCTGCAACTGATCTAAGGATGACCATATCACCCAATTCTGGCTACAGAAGTCAATTGAATCATGCCCTTGGAAACATTTTTGCTTACCTTATAAGAAGGAAAGTTGGCTGACATGCCCTTTTTTTGTAAGTTCTTTCTCTTTCTTGCTGCCTAAGGATACAGCAGTCAACTCATGACTAACAGGTGCCAAACATAAGCACCAAAGCCATCACACTAAGAATGTCAATGCAGAAAGACAGAATGCACCTGTATCTTTGAGAGCTGTACCAGCTGAACTGTCTGTCTGCAGATATTTGGCTTTAAGAGGACAAACAAGCTTCCACTTGTTTAACCACTGTAGTAAGGTATTCTGTTCATTGTAGCCAAACACACTAAAAGATACTGTCATCATGGGAAACAAAACAAAATGAAACTTTTGGTCCTCAGAGGTTCTAGAAAGCATAACTGAAATCACAGAGACGGAGTTACAAGGAGAAAGAGTATGGGTCAATATCAGAAATCATTTTCTACCAAATAGAATTGCTAGAAAAAGAGATTGTCTTGGAGTCAATGATCACCCATCACAAGCACATTCAAGAAGGTGGCTGCCTGCCTGAAGAAGAATTTCTGCAGGAGTCAAGAGGTTCCAAAGCCCTTTCAACTCTAGTTACTATATCCTACATTTACATTTGAAAAAGCACTACTAATATTTGCTTGTCATATATGAGAAAACTGGCTTTAAAAGAGTGGCAGATGACCAATTGTTCTTCTAGACTGCTCAGGGTTAAAAAGTATGCCTTCCTGACATCTCAATATTTGGAAATATGCAGATGTTGTTCCAAGTTTCTTTCACCTTGGCATTTGTGTTGAACCAATCAGTGCCCCATAATTTGTTGCTACAGATTAGATTTGAATTAAAGACTGACTGATTTAAGACTATACTGGTCAAATTTCCATTTTGAGAACAATGCTTTGCTCTGAATGAGCCACCTCAATTCTGATTGCTGAATGCCAGAAGAGCTCATCTTCTGTTGTGGCATATTCTCAAAGCCCCAGATATACTGTACATTATGTGCTCCAAAGGGTTTATCAATTCTTCTTTTAATGCTCAAAGATACCCCATGAGCTGCTACCTCCATGTATTATGACCCGTGTTCTACATGTGATCAACAGGGTGGAGACATCTTAATGGCCACATTCTGGCTGCATTCTGGAAATTCACTAAAGATGAACTAAATGTTAAATTTGACTGACAGGATGTGACACTGAAGAAATTACTCATGAATTTGTCATTTTAACTGCATGAACTTGTCATTTTAACTGCACTTTAGCTCCACACTCAGATTGCACAATGTTTATTGAATGCCATCCATGGAAATGGTAGTTTTTTGCAGAGACTCACTAAAAGTTGTAGAGAGCATAATGCAAAGCATACCAGGATAAGCAAGATGACAGAGCAACGGCAATGATGCCTTTAATTTGTTTGCAACACTTTTCAGTTTGTATGTCAGGATAGACAGCATTGTTCCAATTTTGGAGATGAGGAAGCTGAGGCTCAGAAACACACAGATTAACTGCAAGGAGGCAGAATGAAACAGTGT
This sequence comes from Cacajao melanocephalus, assembly GCA_963573385.1. NCBI lineage: Eukaryota > Metazoa > Chordata > Mammalia > Primates > Pitheciidae > Cacajao > Cacajao melanocephalus. The sequence goes on from CAUYLG010033685.1 coordinate 25,927, forward strand.
CTTTGTAGAGGTAGGAACAGATCCACAATCCCTTATCTGAAACCCTCGGGAGCATTCGCATCTACAAAGTCTTCAGCTTCTAGGGAGACAATGTACTTGCATGTATTGGTTATTAACACCCACATCAGAGCCAGGCATCCCTTTGTCATTAATATATTTATGCAGCAAATTTATATAAATATTCACACTTCATGAGATAAATAAAGATTACAAAGAGCTTTGAAGTCAGGTAAGTGATGTAAATGCTTTCCACTTTCAGAGCTTTTTGGATTTCAGAAGTACAGAGAAGGAACCACAGGTCTCTTCAAGCAGTGGAGAACTAGTCTATTTGGATTGGAGAATTGAATAGAGGAAGGTGTCAAAAAGAAAGTGACATCTTAGCTAGACCTTGAAAAACCAGTAGAATTTCAAAAACCAGAGAAGTAGTGTACATCTTCTATAAAGGAAATTAAATAGCTTAATTCCTTTGTGAGACAAAGTATTGCTCTATTTCGCAGGTTGGTCTTGAACTCCTGGCCTCAAGTGATCCTTCTGCCTCAGCCTCCCAATGTGCTGGGATTATATGCATAAGCCACCGTGCCTAGCCCTTAAAGTAATTAAAGAAAAACAAAACAGGAGACATGGTGCAGGGAAGGAAGGCATTTCAGGTCATCACAAATGGACTCCACATGATGCCTGTCGCATCCCAAAGGACCCAGCAGTCCACTAGGGTGACCAACCACCCTGGTCTGCCCAGGACTCTCTTGCTTTTAGCATTTAAAGTCTTTAGCATTTAAAGACCCTAGTCCCAGGTAACCTGGGAGAGTTGATTACCTAATGTCCCATGGCCATTTTCTTTGTTGATGAATGTCTCATTCAGCAGATTTGCAGTTTGAGCTTGTGCTGCCAATGAGAGCCTTCAGCTGTGCCCATTTCCCAGATGCAGGCCTCATATGAGCTGGACTGAACCAAAGGCTACGGAGCCACTACAAGGAGTCTACAGCCCAGGCACTGGGGCTCATCTGGTTGTGCACCTCTGGAGCCAGACGCAGCCCACAAATGAGCATCATGGGGATTTCAGACATGGAAAGTGGAAAGATAGCATTTTACCATACTTTTTTTTCCATGCAAATAAATTATTCTTGGTAAAGAGACTCTGAGTTTGAACAACACCTTTATGGATTGTCTGGAGATCGTTTCATTGATGGCTGTTGTTCAAAAGTGTCAAGGAAGGTCAACAATTCCATCCCAACAAATGAAAATTTCAGCTGAAAAACGGTGTTTGGGAATATCCAGATACTTAGTGTCTTGCAGTCTCAGCCTCTATGTTGATGATTTGGAATTAAGCTTAGGGTATGAGGCAATGTTCATAGAGCATGTCACACACAAAAATGTAAAGCTGGAACTAATAGAGAGAAATTAAGGCCAAATGCGGACAACATTTTCTCCGGAAGAAGCAACATGCCGTAACAACTTGGCTAACACCTATTTTTAACCATGAGGATTATATTAATTATCACCAAGTGGCGTTGTCCTTTGTTGATAGGACATTGCATAGTGTTTTTCCTGTCTCTGGTTTCCAAAGAATGGAACACAAACTATCAATACATGTTACACAAACCTGCCTGAAGCCAGACTCCGAGCAGCCTCACTGGTTTAAGTCTGGACAGGACAGAGCCCAGCCGGACATCTCCCTAATCTTAACGCCCTCACAGAAACTGTTGATAGGAACTGTTTTAATTCCAGTGCTCACGAAGTTGCACATAGCCTTTAAGTGACACAACCATTATTTACAAATGAGGGTGTGTCCACATTGAGACGCTTTTGTAGTTTTCAGAAATAATCATTACCACAACCTTGGGCAACATAAGAAACACTGAAAGAAGATACAATATATATTAACCAAGCAGGCTTTACAAAATCTGATGTATTTGGCATCATTTTGTTTTCAAGAAGAGAATAAGAATCATGGAGTCAATTGAATGAGAAGGGGAGGAAATTAGGAAATAAAGACCTATATTACAAAATAACCAAGATATTCATAATAGCTGGAAAAAGAAATAAAATAAAATTGACACCTAAATATGACCCAAATTCAAGAAAAGAACACCCTCCCCCCAACTCCCACCATACACACAGACACACACTGGTAAAATAATAAATGTCAAACAGTAACTTGCTATCTTGTCCATTCATTTATATATTTATTAATGTTCATTTAACAAATATTTATTCAGAACCTAATAGGTGTCAGACATTAGGATAGACTGTTAAAAATACATGATTCTTGCCCTTAAAAAGTTGACTCTAGCAGAAAAAAACAATCAAATAAAGATATTCAAGGAATAACATGGTGAGTGATGTGACTTCAGTAAATAACAATCCTTCTCATTCAGAAAGAACTTTGTAGTTTACAAGATTCTTTCACATCTTTTGGTGTCTTTCTGAGACATTGTGTCTAAATATGGTTGAGTATATTCTCCAACACAATCTGAGATTTCCTGTCTTTTAAATGAATAACTTGCTTACTGATATTTCAATTTACTTCTACCATCTAATTTTGCGGGATTTTTATGGCTACATTGCTTGTTTCTCTTACTACGTGTTCTTATCCTCCATGGGATCAAGCTTTCTTTAATCTATTTTGTTTCCTTCTCTTGGCTTGAAGTTATACATTGTATTTCTATTATTTTAGTATGTTACCACTTAACCCTTTAACATGAGCAAATAATAAAGTCCAAAGTTACCAATGGCTCTCCTCCTACTGAACAACAACAAGGTGAGAGCCATTCATACTTTCCTGCTTCTCTATTATTAGAAAGTGTTTTAATTCCACTTCATTTTTACCCTTTCCCCTTACTCAATATTATTGTTATCTTTTTTATTTTCTTTAAATATCAATGCTTATTTGTGTTACTTATATGTTTAGCAATTTCTTTGTTCTCCATTGGTTTCAATTTCCTTCTTACTGAAAGACAGGCATACCCCAAAAACCAATTCTTAGATTAACATTTCCCTGTTTTTCATTCTCAAACTTTATAAAAACTTATGTACTTCTAAGCACAATGTTTTTTGACTGATGTATTTGTAGAAAAAGTTCATGTACGTCCCCACATTTCATCAATATTTTAAATGAAACAAGAGGCAAGAAGAGTCTCGAGGTTTTTGTTTTATTATTATTTCAAATACAATTGGTAGGATGTCAGAATCATGGGAAGGCATGTTGAAAAGCCCACTGAGAGTCAGCAAAGTATATGTCTCACATGCTGGTGATGCTAAAGAGACGCATCATAACATTACGCCAAACAAATGTTTAATAGCCATGTTCACTGTGTTCTGCTCAGGAAGTGATGCATTAAGTATTTATTTATTTAAACATTTGATGGTTGTTACTTATTATGTTAATATTTTACTGTATCGATTTGCATTTTAGAAAAGTGATTAATGATTTGAAGTCAGCATGTAATGAATTAGAATTTTTTGCATTTAAAATAATAAAAAATAGGTTTGGTGATATTTTCATTTAGAATGTCTGATTTTAGGGAGGAATTACTGGAGTTAAATGGATAATACATGTATATTTTTAAGTAGCTCTTTCATAGATTTCAATTTATTATTGGCACTTACTTCATTCTACTTTTACTCCTAAATAACCTAGCTGGGTACTCACTGCAGGTAAATTATTTTTTGCTTTCCACAATTTAATGATATCCCACCATCTTTTGGTATTGTTTTTGAAAATCGTAGTCTCACTCTAATCATCATCCCTTTGTTGATAATTTGTCGTTCTTCTCTGGATTCTTTTAATATTTAAGTTCTGAATATTTGCAAACTATTTGACAAAAGATTAATAACCAATATACATAAGGAACTCAAGCAACTCAATAGCAAAAAACAAAACAAAACAAATAATCCAATTTTAAAATGGACAAAATACCTGAATAAAAATTTCTCAAAAGAAAACATACAAATGGCCAATAGATACATGAAAAAAATGCTCAACATCACTAATCATCAAGGAAATGCAAATCAAAACCACAACGAGATATCATCTCACGGCAGTTAAAAAATAACAAATGCTGGCAAGGATGCAGAGAAAGGGGAACATTTGTACACCACTGGTAGAAATGTAAAGTAGTAAAGCCATTATGAAAAACTGTATGGAGTTTCCTCAAAAACTAAAAATAGAATTACCATATGATCCAGCAATCCCACTACTAGGTATATATCTAAAAGAAAAGAAATCAGTACATCTAAGAGATATCTGAACTATGACATTTAGCAGCACTATTAACAATAGTCAAGGTGATGAATGGATAAAGAAAATATCATATATATACATATATTTATATATATATACATATATATATATATATATATAGGAATATTAGTCATAAAAAATGAAATTCTGTCATTTGCAGCAACAGGTATGAAACTGGAGGTTAGTATGTTCAGTGAAATAAGCCAGGCACAAAAAGACAAATATTACATGTTCTTACATATGTGTGGAAACTAAAAAAGTGGATCTCTTGGAGGCAGAGAGTAGAATGATGGGGTGGGTGTGGTGGCTCACGCCTATAATTCCAACACTTTGAGAGGCCAAGATGGGCAGATGGCTTGAACCCAGGAGTTCAAGACCAGCCTGAGCAACATGGAAAAAAATGGTCTTCACAAAAAAATTTAAAAATTAGCCAAGCATGGTGGCATGTGTCTGTAATCCCAGCTACTTAGGAAGCTGAGATGGGAGGATCATTTGAACCTGTGGTGTCGAGGCTACATTGAGCCATGATTGCACCACTGCCTTCCAACCTGGGTGACAGAATGAGACTTTGTCTCAAAAAAAAAAAAAAAAAAAAGGAACAGAGTTGAATAATAGTTACCAGAGGAAAGTGGGTAGGGAGGATGAAGAGAAATTGGTTAATGCATGCAAAACTACAGCTCAATAGAAGCAATAAGTTACAGTATTCAATGATGCACTTGAGAAATTATAGTGAATAATACCTTCTTGCATATTTATAAATTGATAGAAGAATTGTAACGGTTCCAACACAAGGAGAAGATAAACATTTGAGGTGATTGATATCCCAATCACCCTGATTTGATCACTGCATATTATATACATACATCAAAATAGCACATATACCCCCAAAATATATACAACTATGATATATCAGTAAAAACATATATAAATAAAAATATATAAAATAGAGCTCTGTATGTTCTGCAGTTTTCATTCTGATATGGCTAGGTGTGGATCTGTATTTACAGTAAGCCATTGACTAATGTGGGGGCTGGAGCACTGGCTCCCCAACCCCATGCAGTTGAAAATCTGCATAAAACTTTTGACTCCCCAAAAACTTAACTACTAACAGCCTACTACTGACCAGAAGCCTCACCAATAACATATACAGCTGAACATATATTTTGTATGTTATATGTATTACGTACTGTATTCTTATAATAAAGTAAGATAGAGAAAAAAGTTATTAAAAGTCATAAGGAAGAGAAAATATACCTACTATTCATTAAGTGGAAGTGGATCTCATAAAAGTCTTCATCCTTATCATCTTTATGTTGAGTAGCAGAGAAGGAGGAAGAGGAGGGGTTGTCTTGCTGTATCAGGGGTGGCAGTGGCGAAAGAGGTGGAGAAGGTGGAAGCAGAGGCAGGCACACTTGGTATAAGTTTTGTTAAGAAAAATCTGCATGTATGTGGACTCACACAGTTCAAACTCATGTTATTTAGGGGTCAACTGCATATTCTGCTTGAAACCCATTCATTCACTTGATATATACTTACGGTGCCCCTACTACTTGCTAGATCCAGGCACTAGGGATCAGCAGAGAGCAAATCCGACAAAGTCCCTGTGTTCATGCAGCTTACATTCTGGTGGGAAGAAATGGAAATTAACTGACAGTCTCATGTGAATACATTATGTCTGATAGTGATAAGAGCTACGGAAAAAAATAAACTAGGGTATGGGGACAATGGATGCCGGGAGAGTACTGTGTATAAGGTGGTCAGGAAGCCTTTTTTGATAAGCTGATATTTGAGCAGATAACTAAAGAAAATGAGGACACCAACTATGTAAATATCTGGGGAAAGAGCACTGCGGCAGAGGATACAGCACAAGCAAGAGCCTGGAGGTCAAAACACACCTGGTGAGGTCAAGTAATAGCACAGAGCCAATGTGTGTGGACAGGAGAAGTGAGAGGGAAAGTGGACAGGGTCAGACAAGTGGAGGGGTGAGTAATGCACACGGATCCTCCAGTCCATCACAAGAACTTTGGAAAGGCTCTAGGGAGCCTCTGAACAGTCTTAAATAATAGAGTATGGCATTTGTCTAAAAGGCTCACTGTGGCTGCTGTGCTTAGAACAGACATGTTATTGTATAAGGATGCAAGTACGAGAGCAGAATGACCAGCTGTAGACTCCTGCAGTGGTCCGGAGGAAAGATGATGGAGACTTGGACCATCGAAGTAGTGATGGAGGCACTGAGTAATGGTCAAATTCTGGGTATCTTTTCAGGATAGAACTGGTGACATTTGCTGAGTTGGATGTGGGGTATGAGATAGATAAGATACAAGCCAAGTTATTTGGTTCAAATTCTTTAAACCAAATAACTGGAAGAATTATTTTTTTAATATTTTTATGACATGGGCAATTTTTAAGAACAGTTTAAGGGGAGGGAGAGATGCAATGTCAGGGGTTTTCCTTTGAAGACAGTAAGTTTGAGATGTCTACCACATGTCAAAGTGGAGCTGTGATATAGGAGGCTGGATATGGGAATCTGAATTTCAGAGAAGAGGTCCAAGCTGGAGAGAGAATTGGGACTCACGGCCACAAGACTGGGAGGAAATTGCCTTAGAAAGTAAGGAAGGAGACTATGTCCTCAAAGGTGAAAAGGAACCAAGAAGGAAACTGGGAAGGAACAACTAGAGCAGTATGAGGAGAACCCAGAGAAAGTGGTCCCGAGAAGCCAAGGGAAGAAAACATTTTCAAGAAGAGAAAGCAAGCAACTCTGTCCAATGCTGCGGGTTGCACATCATGAAGATGGAGAATGGGCCACTGGATTTGGCCATGTGAGCATCATCAGTAACCTCAATAAACTGCCCCTGTGAAGTGACAGAGATAAAATCCTGATTAGAGGGGTTTTGAGAAAGAATAAGAGAAGAGAAAGTATAGACGGGGGTTTTAGGCAACTCTCTGAATGAGTGTCGCTGTGAAAAGGAGTGGAGGAATGGAGTAGTATCTGGAGCAGGGTGACAGACAAGGGACGTTTGTTTTATTTTACTATGACAAGTTGTTTCAATATTTTTTCTTGCTTATGGTAATAATATAATTGAGAGAAAAATACTGATTGAGAGAAAGAGAAAGAAAGACTGCAATTGCTGGAGGTGCTTCTTTATTCTGAGGACTCGAATTTTTCTTTATTTCTAGAAAATCATCAGCCTCCTAGTCTTCCATTATTACATTTTCCCAATTCTCTGAATCTTCACTTCAGAGCTCTTAATTGGATTTGTATTAGATCTCCTTAGTCTATCATACATATCACAAAATCTCCCCTCAAATTTCCATTTCCTGATCTCTCTGCACTATATTCTAGGTGATTTCTTTAGCTCTACCTTTTGGTTCACTAATTCTGACTTCGACTATGACAGGTTTGTTCGTTGACCCATCTACTGAATTCTAAATGTCAATATCTTTCCTTTTCACAATTTCTATTTTGTTCTTTTTCAAATCTGCTTATTCTTTTCTTAGAAGGTCATTTGCTTATCATTTCTATAATTTATTTCTATTCATGTTCAGCATTTCTATTCTGTGTCTCTTTTGGATCATTCTGTTTTCTCACAGTCTTGGTTACTGTGTTCCCATCTATTGCAGCTGCTGACTCTGCACCACAGTGGGCTTGACCCTCACTAATTTGTAATTTATTTTAGCTCATCTTCAGCAAAAGGTGTTTTTCAGTAGGAGTTGTGGAAGGGTCTCTTCAGATAAAGTTTTATCTTTGCTTCTATTAAACCCAGAGCTTTTGGTCTAACCCAAAGATATTTGTACAGTTTCTTTTCAAAGACCAGTAGCCCTTTGAGTGTCTTAAATGCAGGGTCTGAGTCCTAGCCCTCAAGCCATGCCTTGTCATGATTAAGCATTCAACTCCTAGCCCGCAGCTCCTAAGACCTAAGCCCACAGCACACTTCAGCATCAACTGTAGCTCTCCCACTAAGCTTCAGTTTTCTTGTTGTTTGTGAAACCCACGACTTTCCCTTGCTTGCTTCAGTATGTACTTTAAAGTATTTTCTTGACACTCTTTACATTTAACATTTTTATGTATTTCCAATAGGGAAAATCGCCACATAAGGCCAGTCTATCAAATATGGTAAACTCCAAAGTTCAGCACGATATACTTGACCCAGAACACTTTGACTGAACTCAGAATTGAAGCTGGCCTCAAAATCCTTCTCAACGTAAGAATCAATTACCAATGTGTCAGAGTTGGCATGGCAAATGAAAACTTTTCCCATCCCTGTGATGCTACAGCAAAAACAATTACTATTTTGTCTTTGGGCAATTAAGAAAGATTCATTAGCAGATCTCCATCAATTCATAGAGAGAATTCCTGATACCTGACCTGTGGCTTTATTTCCTAAAACTAGAGGAATCTCTAAAAGAGGATGAAAATAGCAGTGGAGTGACATGCCCTGAGTGTAGATGGTTGCCCCGTCAGCCAAGCTGCTTGCTTCCTCCCATGAGCTTGCACTTTGTGGAAATGCAAACCTAATCCTGTCTTCAGAGTATCAATAAGGAAGATGTTTGAGTTTTGCCTTACAAGAAGTCTGCAGTTTTTAAACATTGGAGCATAAGTGATTGATGTTTTTGTGGGTTTTGTTAGTTTTTTAAATTTTTGTCTGTCTATTCTGAATACTTTTTCTTTCTACTCCTGAATACATTTAATTTTGAATAGATAGTGGTTTATGTACTGAAAAATTTTATTTTAGGTTAAGAGAGTACAATGCAGAAACATTTTAGTAAGTGCCTAATATATTTTTACCATTCCTAGTAAAATAGAGTTCTCACAATCACCCCATGAATCCTCTGTGTTTATAAAGTTGATTTTTAAAAATCTGGAACAGAAATTCTACTTTGCAACATAGTAATCTCATTCTACTACTTTTAGTATATTTCCAACTCTACTCACAACTTGGGTTTTACTGAAAGTGAAAATATCATATGAGGTAAATTATATTGAATTGGGTAATAATTGACATGCAAAATAAAAACATTATTTAATGTTTTAAATGTAATTACCTCAAACGCCTTCTGTTCATGGATTGTTCAGCTTCCTTCATCTTGTAGCTGCATCTATCACTTCCAGTCTTTCTTGGGGCACTGACTTAACCAAAGTGCCTGAAAATTCTGAAAGCAATACAAAAACCCATAGGATGAGTAGCACAGAGCTCATCTTCCCTCCTGCCATCTAGAACCCAAACAAGAGAAAAGTGAAACCACTGCCCAGACACAGAATAAAACACAAAGCTTCCCCATCCCACTCACACCACTTCACTATATACACATGTGTGTGTATATTAAAGGTAATCGTATTTACAATATATCTAATAATATATAATGTTCTATACATACATACATTATATTCTGTATGGACATATATAAATATAAATATATATATACACACACACACACATATATAATTTTATAATGTCATTTGACCAACATTTAGTCCTTAGGGACATGTATCTAATTTTAACAAATAAATCAGTTATGAATTATTATTTAAATCAAGAAAATTAGCTCTATCCATGATATTTCAAGGAAGCATTAATTTCATGTATGGAAAATTGTTCGTTTCATAGAAAGACACTAAAAGACCATTTAGGAAGGTGATTGAGCTCACAGACTTTGGTATCAGCCACTCTGTCTAAATCTGACTTTACCATTCACAAGCTGTATAACCTTAAATAAATATTAATCTCCCTGGGTTTTCCTGTAAAATGGAGCAAATAATAATACCTCTCAGAATTGCGACAAATAAGATAATCTATATAAAGCAATCAGCCATAGATCTGGAAGACAGAAACTAGGAAAGTTAGTCATCATCCTTATGACTTGAGGAGAGACACACTCTTTAACTATTTTATTTTCCCCCAGGCACAAATATCATAATGCTTTTAAAGCAGTACTACTGCTTTTAAAGCAAAATCATTGACTAATTAAGAATAGCATTACTTGTGTACATTCAAAGTAAATGTCTCCTTTAACCCTTGTTTTTTTAGAGGATTTCTCTCTGTGGCCCAAGCTGGAGTGTGGAGTGCAGTGGTGAGATCTTGGCTTTACCTCCCAGGCTCAAGCAATCCTCTCACCTCAGCTTCCTGAGTAGCTGGGACTACAGGTGTGTGCCACCACATAAAGCTATTTTTTTTGTATTTTTTGGTAGAGATGGTGTTTCTACCAAAATTACCAAAAAATAAAAAAAAAAAGAAAGAAATATACATATTGCCATGTCGTCCGGCCAGGTCTTGAACTTCTGGGCTCAAGGGATCCATCCACCTTGATCTCCAAAGTGCTGGGATTACAGGCAAGAACCACCATGCCTGGCCTAACCTTTGTATTCTAAAGGAATGTCTTTGGACCACATACTTAAAATGCTTATCATGAGGTATTGGAGGTGAGTAATAATTTCTGCTCCAAAGAAACAGATAAGTGTCATTCGAATATCACTATTCCAGTTACTTGAAAAAAATAAAATTTGTGACTCGGATGTGAATATATCTGTGCTTTCATTTGGGCCATCTATATTTTATAGTTTTGGTTTTGTTCATTTTTGTCTTTTCTATTTTACAGAAATGGAATTTCTAAAACTATACATTCTGCACAATTGCTTGCATTTTGTCTCACTAATACTTTACGGAAATCCCTTCAATTCAACTGGTATAACTTCATTTCATTCTCATTAATGGATACATAATATTCTATTACTGGACAACCACTTTGTCACCAGGCTTTTATTATTTTGCTCTGAGATTTTGTTTTTCTGTTTGCTACTATGAATAATTTCTCAATATATTTTCCAACTATCTGATCTCTGGAAATTAAAATTTTTAAAAAGGAGACTTCTTGGTCAAAGAGTATATAAATTTTAAATTTTAATAAAGGCTACCGGCTAGTCTTCCAAAAGAATTTAAAATTATACACATTTCTATCAACAAAAAAATGCTGAAAATAATTAGAAAGGCTCTAGAAGGAACACCAAACTTGACCACTGTTGGGGGTTGGGGGGCGGGAGCGGAGAAAATTAAAATTTTAAAAAAGAATAGTTAAGCCTGTTATGGTTATTCAACTAACAAAACACAAATTATACTAAAGGTTGTAAATATGAAGACTATACAAATATGTGAAAAAGAGAAACATCTTAAATAAGATAATAACACAAACAAAAATGTCTCTTGCATGCAGTAATGTACTACGCTAGGGTAAAGCATTATTACAGAATAAAAAAGCAGTACTTAAAATTATATTTCCTCACCATTGCAATCACATAAAGCCTATGTTTGGCCAAGTGTGGTGGCTCACGCCTGCACTTTGGGAGGCCAAGGCAGGTGGATCACCTGAGGTCAGGAGTTCAAGACTAGCCTGACCAACATGGAGAAACCCTGTCTCTACTAAAGATACAAAATTAGCCAGGCATGGTGGCACATCCCTGTAATCCCAGCTACACAGGAGGCTGATGCAGGAGAATCACTTGAACATGAGAGGCAAAGGTTAGGGTGAGCTGAGCTGAGATGGTGCCATTGCATTCCAGTCAGGGCAACAAAAATGAAACTCTGTCTCAAAAAAAAAAAAAAAAAAAAACTTTTATGTTTAAGTATAGAAATACAGGTTATTTGGAGATGGGATTATAATGTATTTTAAATAAAATTATTTTAATAATTAAAATTCTTACATAAGAAATAGATCAGAATGGTATGGTGATTCTCAATGGGTTTTAATTTTTTCCTTTTTTTGACTTACCTGCTTTTTGTACATTTTCTTTCAGGAGATGTACTATTTGAAAACTTTCTTTCCATTTAAAAGTGCCTAATTGTAGTAGAGGACATCCATACAATTTGGGAGCTTATTCAAAGGAAGTGGTTCATCTTTACACATTGTTGTTGTCCTGGGTGTCCTGACATTGCTCCTGTGACTCGTGGCCAAACACAGCTCTGTTAGGAAGAGACCACATCTACCTGCTAGGTAGTAAGCACATTGCCAGCTCTTCTCCAAACCTGGTTCCTGCTTTCCCAGCACACAGATCGATGCTTCCCAGTGCCCGCCACGGGAGATGCGAACCTTGACCAAATTCTAGTAAATGGGATGTGAGCAGGAGTAACCCATGCCGTTCCCAGAGAAGGCAACAGTAGCTTCTCCATGGGCAATGCTGCAGGCTCTTGCATTTCAGCCAGCTTGGTGGAGGTGAGCACCGTGACCCAGGAGGCCTCCCTCACATTGATGGGGAGCCTGGGCGCTACACAGCCCAAGCATGGAAAGCCTGTGTCCTCTTGCTGCTTGGAGGAGAGCTACCTGCTGATCAGAAATATTCATTTTTGATCTGATGTGAGCAAGACATTACCTCAGAGGCTACTGATACTTAGGTATTTGCAAAAAGGAAGGGAGGGAAGGGGGGAAGGAAGGAAGGAAGGAAAGAAGGCAGGCAAGCAGGAAGGAACTCAAAGAAAGGGAAAGAATAGAGATGTGGAATGACAGCAAATTTGGTTTCAAAGTACAATAAAAGTCAACTTTGAATAAGTGGTTTTCTACAGCTATTCAACATCAGTGGTGTTTATAGAAGAGTAGTTTCCTCCACAGTCTTTAGCAAGTCATGAATCACCGACCTTATCCTCACTTAAAGACAGCTATGGGGACAAACGAAATGAACATGCCACGGGAGTGAACGGACCTGAACTCCCCTCCTGACTTGTTCAAGGACTCCCATGGGCCAAGTGCTCACGGTTCAACCTTTATCCTCACCAGGAGAGCTTCTGGGAGCCAGCAGAATATCATTTCCAGGTGTGAGGGCGCTACTCACTATCTTTGCTTCCCCCCAATATTCAGATATTACTAAGATCCTCATCATTCTCAGACACATTTCACATGACCTGTCCTGACAAACTGAACAGAACGCGTGTGCACGTTGGCGAATGTCGTGCATGTTGGAGACGCATGAACCAGGCGGCGGGAAAGCCTGAGTTCCAGGCCCAGCTCTCTAAATAAACAACTCTGAAGCCTGAACAGAGCTCCTCAAACTCCCCGTGACTAACTCTCACCTCTAAAATAAACATTAAGGATATTATGGGCTACCTACCTCACAGGGTTGTTGTGAAGGGCAAAGTGAGATCACAGTCTTAAAGTGAGATGCAAGGTATTGTATTTATTTCTAGAACTGGCAGAAATACAAAACTTACTGACTTCCCAGAATTAAGGAAGTTGCCTGAATACTGTTTCATATGACTTTTATCCCAAGGATTTAGAAGATCCCTCAAACTGTTTCTTGTTTTGCCTAAATGAGCCTGCCGACGGTCCATCTCTTCAGCTAATGAGGCATTGACATAAATCTAGGGCCACAACTTCAAGCTGCTATAAATTCCTATTCTCATCTTTACTACAAATCCACCAAGACATTGGATCAGAATACTCAATAGTTACCATGTGAATGAGTCTTCTGCAAACCATTTCCTATTCTTATTGACTGCCCAGGAAACGCGATGCACTTACCAGAGGACGTTTCGACATTGAAATGACACATCCCTTTCCCTAGATCATCTTGTAGCTGCTTAATGTCATTTTTCTCTATCGTGTTTTTTCGGCCTCTGCTCTAACACAATGTCCCCAAATCCTAAAAACGTCACTGAGAGGCCAGATTTGGAAGGATGCTTACAAGGGAATGCAGGAAGTTCAAATTTGGCCTGCTATTAAGTGTATTTAGAGGAACACCGGTTCATGGTCACATTCCGTACATCTGCTTGATGTATTAACTTGCATTTGGGAGTCCAAAATTTCATCTGTAGCTGCTTCCTGTTTCCATTTTTCAAGGAACCACTCAGATCTCTCCACAACTGCATGATCAGCTTAAGGTGGGTAAAGCTGGCCAGTAAGTCTCTCCATTTTGTGAAGATTGGAAGACAGCACTTACTCACCCTAAGCTTCTGCAAGATTCTGACCGATGGACAGGAAAGCAGATGAGTTCTGAATGTGGCAAAGCTCCCCTTAGGGTTTTATGTCCCGGATAGGATGATTAGAACACTGAATGTGGGGCTGATAAAAAATAGCTTCATAATGGTCAGGCCTGGAGCTGCTTGATGCTCTCTGTGGGAATTTCAACAGGGCATAGTTGGATGCTTGAACTTGGTGCTATTCCATGATGATTAAGAGTAAGAAGAATTAAAAATTCTAAGAAAGCTGAAAGACGAGAGAAGGAGGAAGAGAGAGATAGAAAAAGGGCAGGAGGGAGAGTCAGCAAGTCTTAGAATTCCTTGAGGCTAGAAGTTTTCATGTTTACTTGTTTGATCTGAAGGTCAGAATTACACACATCAAAGAGGTGGTGTGTGAGGCTCAGATGCAATTGGAGCAAATGTTCAGCTACTTTTTTAAAGCAGTAAGTAAATGGTTAAGAGCACAGGCACTGAAGCCAGACTGCCTGAGTTTTAGTCAAACTCAGTCCCTAATTCACATGATGACCTTAAGCAGATTACTGAAGCTCTGTGCCTCGATTTCCTTCTCTGTAAGATGAGGATAATCAGCATGCTTATTTCATAGAAAATTAAACTAATTAATGCATATAAAATGCTTAGAATACTGGCTGTCACACACAGAGAGAGCTAAGTGCATGTTTACACCTCTTACCATAATCACTTTAAAACCACAGTGAGATACCATATTATGCCAGTCAGAATGGCTCTTGTTAAAAAGTTGAAAATTAACAGGTGTTAGTGAGGATGCGGTGAAAAGGGAATGCTTACACATTGTTGATGCAAATGTAAATTAGTAAACCTCTAGGGAAAACAGTACGGAGATTTCTCAGAGAAATAAAAATAGAACCACCACTCAATCCAGTAGTCCCACTACCCAAAGGAACAGAAATCATTAAATGAAAAAGACACCTGCACCTGTATGATTATTCACAACAGCAAAGATATAGAATCAACCTAAGTATGGAACAACAAATGATTAAAGAAAATGTGTTATATATACCCTGGAATACTACTCAGCTGTAAAAAAGAATGAAATCATGTCTTTTGCAGCAGCATAGATAGAGCTGGAGGCCATTATCGTAAGTGAAATGACTCAGAAACGGAAGGTCAAAAACTGCATCTTCTCACTTATAAGTAGGAACTAAAAAATGGCTACACATAGACATAGAGTGAGAAAACAATGAACACTGGAGACTCAGAAAGGTGGGAGGGTGGGAGGGGGTTAGGGATGAGATGTGACCTAATTGACACAATGTACAATATTCAGGTGATGATTACACTAAAAGCCAGACTTCACTATTATGCAATATATCCATGTAACAAAACTGCACTTGTTTTAAATCTATAAAAACAAAAATAAAATAAAAATGTCTGCTACCCAAAGCAATGAACAGATTCAATGAAATCCCTATCAAAATACCAATGCCATTCTTCACAGAAAGAGAAAAAACAATTCTAAAATTTGTATAGAACCACAAAAGACACTGAATATACAGAGCAATTTTGAGCAAAAAAGAACAAAGCTGAAGGCATCACACTACCTGACTTCAAAATATACTACAAAGCTATAATAACCAAAACAACATGGTCCTGGCATACAAACAGACACATAGACCACTGGAAAAGGATAGAGAACCCCAAAATAAATCCACACATCTACAGACAACTGATTTTTGACAACGGGGCCAAGAACACACATTGGAGAAAGGACAACCTCTTCAACCAATGGTGCTGGGGAAAATGAAAATCTACATGCAGAAGAATTAAACTAGAACCCTATCTCCCACCATACAAAAACAAACAAACAAACAAACAAACAAAACAAAACAACAACAACAAAAACTTAAAATGGATTAAAAACTTAAATGTGAGACCCAAAACTGTAAAACTACTAGAAGAAAACACAGGGGAATCACTACATGACATTGGTCTAGGCAGGGATTTTTTTCGATAAGATCTCAAAAGCACAGGCAACAAAAGCAGAAATAGACAGATGGGATTACATCAAACTAAGAAGGCTCCTGACAGCAAAGAAAACAATCAACAGAGTGAACAGAAACCTACAGAATGAGAGAAAATATTTACAAACCAGACATCTGACAAGGAGTCAATAACCAAAATATATAAGGAACAAAAATAACCCAATAGCAAAAAAATAAATAATCCATTTTAAAAACAGGGAAAAGATCTGAAGAGACATTTTTCAAAAGAAGACATACAAATGGCAAGGAGGTATATAAAAAATGTTCACCATTGATCACCAGAGAAATGCAGAGACCTCAATAAGATACTATCTCATTCCAGTTAGAATGACTATTATCAAAAAGACCAAAAATAACAAGTGTTGGCAAGGATATGAAGAAAAGGGAACCCCTGCACACTGTTGGTGGGAATGCAAATTAGTAGAGCCATTATGGAAAACTGTATGGAGATTCCTCAAAAAATTAACAATAGAACTATCATATGATTCAGCAATCCCATTACTGGATACACATCCAAAGGAAATTGAATTAGTATGTAGAAGAGATGTCTACACTCCCATGTTTACTGTGGCACTATTCACAATAGCAGAGATATGTAATCAACCTAAGTGTTCATTACTGGATGGATGAAAGAATAAAGAAAATGTGATATATACACACATGGAATACTATTTAGCCATAAAAAAGAATAAAATCCTGTCATTTGAGATAACACCGATGAGCCTGAAGATATTATGTTCAGTGAAATAAGCCAGACACAGAAAGACCAATACTGCATGATCTCACTCAGATGTTGAATCTAAAACGTTGGTCTCATAGAAGGGAACAGAAAAGTGGTTACCAGAGGCTGGGGAAGGTGGGGGGAGTAGGAGATGGAGACAGGCTGGTGCAAAGTTATAGCTAGATAAGAGAAGTAAGTTCTAGTGTCGTACTACACAGTAGGGTGACTGCAGTTGACAAAAATGTACTGTACTTTTCAAAATAGCTAGAAACGGGGATTCTGAATGTTCTTATCACAAAGAAATGATAAATGTTGAAGGTGATGGATTTGCTAATTACCCTGATTTGATCATTACATAATGTAAACGTCTATCGAAACATCATATGGTACCCTAGAAATATATACAATTATTATGTGCCAGGTAAAAATAAAATAAAGCCTTTTTAAAAAAAAAAAAAAAAAGTATTGTTTGTGGCAAGGAACAGATGAATCCAAAACAAGCAGGCAGAGAAGAGGGAAGGAGGCCAGCCTCAGAGCAGTGATGGGAGAGGAGCGAGGGAGGCTTCGCAGTGGGGGTCGTCTCAGGCTGTGTGCAGAGGTTCAGCCGATTTATCTCAATTCACTTCACCTTGACATTTACTCAGAATTTACTTCCCACACATTGTGCTAGACACAATTGGGAGTCTAAGATGAAGAGGATGTGATGCCAGGCTCAGCTACAACCCTTCAACCAAATCCCAAGTCAGCCAGACTCTTCTGTCACTGCCCTGCCTGTTTCTACCTCGAGCTCTTTGCAAAGCTGGTGCCTCTTCATCTCCCACCACCCAAACCTGACTTGCCCTTTAAGGGCAATCCCCAGAGCTCCTGTCTCCTGAAACTTTTCCCAAACACATAAAGGTTCTTTAAGCCTCACTCTGTTTAGTGCTTTTGCTTTTGCTCAATCATAATAATAATGATAGTGATTATGATAGTAACTGTTAACATTTGCCACAAATTTACCATATGCCAAGTCCTGTGTTACAGTCAGTTGTGCCCTCCCTGATCTCTCTATTGTCAGGGACGCCAGAGCAATTATAGTTACTTGATAGGATGTGAAGGAGGGCTACAGATTATTGGAGAAAATGGCTTATTTCTTGCTGCTCAGTCTAAGTGGACTTCTCTGTCTCCCTTCCCCCAATACACACACACACACACACACACACACACACACACACACACAGACATGAGCCAGGGAGCAGAGGATACCACATATGGCAGCAAGGTGAAAAGCCAGGCTCGGGAGTAAATAGATCTGGGTTCGAACACCAGCTCCATCACCACATGACCTTCAGAAAGTCATTCAGCTGGTCTGAGCCTTTGGTGTGCTCTCCTCCAATTGGGGATGATACTGCAAACCTACTTGAGGAGCAGCTCATACTAAGTGCCCCATTAATGGTTAATGGTAACTCTTCTCAGAATCCAACATCTAATAGAGCTTATTTCATTTCATTCCTTGATTGATATTGCCAACAGCTTTTCAGCATGAAATCACGTGGGAGGCTGAAGAGTATAGGGGCTAAAAGTGGTATTTTAAATTCACTTCAGTTTCTTTGCTGTGTGACCTTGGGCAAATTCCATAAGCTCTTTCTGATCTCATTTCCTTACCTATAAAATTGGGATAATAGGGACCCACCTCACTGAAGTTCTGTAAAAATTAAAGAAGATCATGTATGCAGGGCCTTAGAACAGGGCTCGGCACATCATAAATATCTGGCAAATGTTAGCAGTTACCATTATCATCGGCAAAAGCAAAAGGACTAAACAGAGTGAGGCCTAAAGAACCTTCAAGTGTTTGGGAAATCCTCATTTTGTTTTTATTTCTTACCTTGTATAATGCCCACCATTGTCAGGTAGGCAGTCAGAATCATCTACTTACTTCTACCTTGTGGACCATTTATTCTGTGTGTTGAACAAAGAGAGTAACTTGATCTCCTTCCTTTTGTAGAATATCAAGAGGAAAATAATGTATGGTGTATGCAATAATATTATTTTTCTAAATCTGACGGAGCAGGAAGATAACACACTGTTTAATCCAGGCTTGTTGTGTAGCTGTCTGAGTAGAAGGTTCCAGGCCATAAAACCAACACATTTACCCATTTCCTTCGAAGCAAAGTAACTGCTCAACGTAAAGCGGAAAGAATCTTTGGGACAAGTTTATCGCTATGATCAGCCTATTAGTGTAACATGCTGTCATCCTTCCCGCACTATTTACTCAGGCACACTAAGTGTTTCTTGCTTAACCCTGCCCAGGACTCATCAGCTCCAGTGGGGGCTACATGTTTTTTGTAGGTTGTCTCATATAGAATGTGAAGGATACACGATTACCTTGTGCAAGGGACGACAAGAACCACAGTGGTGTCGGTTCCAACAGCTTTCCCCATGTTTTCATTTCCAGCAAATGCCATGTCCTTCCATCTTTCACCAGCTCATGTAGGGGAATGAACAAAATGTTCTGCCACGAACTTGTTTCAAAATTTCTACTAGGGCAGCAATTTGAGGGATTTAGCAGGAGAGGCGAGGGGTGTGTTATTCTGGTCAGGCGTAAGAAGCTTGGAAAACAGAATCAGAAAATGGGGGCGGTGGGGAGTGGTGGCAGAGATAACTTGGCAGTAAAACAAAAGTGAACCAACAAAAACAACACAACCTAAAAGGGAATTGAGAGGCCAGTGGAGAAAGGGGGCATCAAATTGACAAGTTGGCCAGAAATCTGGACACCGTAAGGGAGGATTTAGTGCTGGGTCCTGCCCTGGGCTGAATTTATCGCTGCTTTCCTTGTTAACTCGCCTCATGTTTAAAGTCAAAACTGCTATAGGCTCTGAGGGATTTCTGTCTTTGTCATTTGTATGATCTGCCTCAAAATACAAACTCCCAAGTAAGGAGAATGATTCCCCTCCTGCCAGGAAGAAGAAAGCAGAGAATTGAGGGATGCCCAAATCGATGTTTAAAGGGTTTGGGTTTGGGTCGGTTCTGAATAAGGCTCCGTGCTGTGAGTGAGCGAGGCGGGGAGGTGGGAGAGGACTGAGCGCTGTGGAAAGGTGGCGGGGACGCAGGTGAGGGCGACGCGGGGAAGCGCATGGTCCTGGGGCTCGCAGACCGGACCGAGCCGGCAGCGCCAGTGGTCTGGGCTGGCAGTTGCGGACACGGAGTGGAAAGAGGATTCCACGCTCTGCTCCCGCCCCGGGAGATTAAGAGTCAACCCTACTATGCAGCCACGTTTTGCCAGTTCCAGGTAAGTAGGAAAGACTGACTCCCGAGCACAGATAATGTTACAAATGAGGTGCGTTGCGAAGCCAGGAAGCACAGCACCCTTTCGCGTCTGGGCAGGCGGGAGCCCAGGAATGCACCCGAAAGGCGGAGAGTCCAGGTCCCCCACTGCTTCTCCAACGCCTGGAGGCCGCAATTTGTAAGGCGAAATTAAAAATGCACCACGTGTCGGCCCGGGGCCTACCAATGTTTATACAGACATACCACACCGAGGGAACCGGCCCAACATTCCGCGCAGGGCGCAGAGAAGAGGGGGTGAGGGCGCGGCCGGCCCGCCCCTCCCCCGCCGCCTTCCTGCGCCGCAACCTGGACTTGACCCCCGCGAGCCTGGCTCCGCGCGGCCGGGGCCGCCCCGCCGGAGCCGGGCGATGAGACCGGCGTCCCGGGCCGGCGTCGCCGCGCGCCTGCAGACCCGGGCGGCCAGACGCGCCCACCATCCCGCCGCGCGCAGAGCCGACCCAGCAGCGCGGCCGGACCGGGACTGCTCCCGGCGGGGAACGTTTCCGGTGCCTGGACCTTTTGTTTGGTGGGGGGAGGTGGGTGCAGCGCTTGGTGGGGGTGAAGGGAGCAGAGAGAGTTTGATCCCCATGTGTTGAGCTGTAAAGGAGCAGGGACAACTCCAGGGCCAGCGTTCAGAGCCGAGAATTGGAGCTGCGCACGCCCCAGGTCGGATGAGACTCGGAGGTCCCTGGGCCTCAGCTGCTTGGTGACGCTGGGCAAGTCTCGGCAGTTCTGGGGAACTTAACGTCTCAACTGTAAACCCTGGGCACGCGGCTAGCTCCTTTCCCAGGTCCTCTCCAGCCCTAACATTCTGTGATTCTAAACTTGTATGATTTGTCTCATATTTACCAAGGCTCGTAGCAAAAAGAAAAAGACTCCATAACGATTTAATAGAAATTAGCTAAAGCACAGCTCTAGAGAGAGACACACAAACTAAAGTTTCAAATAACCCGGAACACTAGAACCTAGTGAATTTCACCTTTACTAAACTTTGGAGATTATGTATTTCTTTCCCTAGTAACAAAGGTTATTGATTAGATTTAGTGCTGAAAAAACAGCAACGTGCGCTTCGGTCGTTTATCTTACGGAGGAGACATAAATCTATAAATCCTCCTCCTGTTTCTAAGAAATAAAACTCTCTTCATTTCCAAAATATGCAGATCTTCCAAAGGCATATTCTTTCTTCTTTCTAAATCTTTGCTCTTAGCCTCCTAAAACCACTGGCCTTCGTTTCTTAAAATTTATGTGATCTTTAAATAAAGGGAGAAAGAAAAAAGCCCCATTCTGCAGTTGCAGTCTGAAAAAGCTATGTCCAGGAAGAGATATTTAGATTTTCTTTTGAGAGAGCTTTTAATCTGAAACAAAATGATTTCTCATCTCCTAAAAATGTATGCAAAATAATTTATAAAATGTTACACAAATTTACAATATGATTCTTAAAGTATCTCTAGAAGAGCAACATACAATCTTCTAATTACACCAAGGAATGTACTACATGTGGATGGATGATTCAGTGGCAGGCTAATCTCGCTTCCCCACATCCCCCAAAACAGTAACAATAAGGATTATATTTTTGACATCTCTAGTTTTAAAAATAAAGAATGGAAAGGTGATTGATTTGAACTCTTAATTATTACCAAAACAAGGTAATAAGGTGTTCTGTGATTATGCAATGTCCCAAGTGCAAAAGCTCATTTCAGTGAGCAGCCTCCTGGGTGATCTTCAAAAGTGCCCAAAGGACGTCTTCTGCCTAGCTCAGGGTCACCTCCTCCACCTCACTCCTGCCCTCCTGAAGTGCTCCCTCTCTAGTCAGCGCAGTCCCACTCTGGCCTCGGACAGGCAGGAGTCAAGGGAGACACAGAACCGCATAGACTCCTCCCCCAGCTTCCCAGGGACAGTCCTTGCAGCGGGAGAGTTTGTTGTGCTGACCTTGTGAGCGAGTGACCCACAGAGAAGGACACTGTGTGCGGTCCCTGAAGTTTTCTGACCTCATTTGTCTGCGTTGGTATCAATAAGTCGGCCAGAGGGAGAGGAGAGAGGAAGTGGAGAAGGACCATTATGAGGACATGCAGGACAAGGGATTACGTGCAGCTTGCTCTGCTGACAAGGAGGGGTTGGAGCTGTGTTTCCTTGAAGAAATTGTTTTAAATTGAAGGTGGGCCTGGTGTTCACAGCACTCGGACCAACCTCTCCACTCACTTCCCCACCATGGTCTCAGCCTCCTCTCTCCTCCGAAAGCTCCTATGCCAGGGCAGCACTTTGTGCCCAGAACACAGACTCCAGGGCCAGATGACCTGGGTTTCAATCCAGTTTCATCACCTGCAAAATGGAAATGATAGTAGTTCCAGCTCGTAATAGTGTGTGAGGTTGAACTAAGTTATCACAGCCTGAGAAGTGTGCCTAGCACTGCATGAAGCTTTCTAGATGCTTCCTTCCAGGGTTTTGTTCAGGTTTCCTCTCTTAGCTGGAGGGCTGCCAGCTTTACTCACTCACTGCTGCTTCAAGTTGCTCTGAGCAAGGATCAAACCTTAGCTTTTCCAGGAAGCAAGGATGTGTTATTAGATTTGCCTTTGAAAAGATCTCATGGGGAATCTAAGGTGTAGAAGACTCCCGAACAGTCCTTACTGGGAAGGCTGCCTCTTACTGAACCCAACTCAATAAATGCCAATTTGTACGCTATTCCATTTAAACTTTACAATGGCCCCAAGGTAAGTATTTTTACTCCATTTTATAATGAAGAAAGAAGGACTAAAAGAGGTTAATGATGTTCCCCTGGTTGTACAACTAGGATCAGAGCACAACAATAATAAAGTAACATTAACTCAATGGCTGATATGTGCAAGGTATTGAATGCCTTGCCATGTCTTCGTTCATGTAATGCTCACAGCAACCCTGGGAGCTGAATACTATTATTCTCCCTACTTTACAGCTGAGGAACTGAGCCAGAGAGTCCTTATTATCCAAAACCCCATAAGTAGAAAGTGGTAGAACTGTATTTGAGTGCAGGCCTGCTGGCTCCCGGCCCACAGACCCAACCCCAGTACATGCTCCCTGTGCTCCTCTGCCCACTAGTGACCGGAAAGCCCCAGCCACGACGACCTCACTGCCCCGGCTGCAGTCACCATCCAAAAAGTCCTTGAGAACTGCAGATCCTAGTTCCGTGAGAAACAAAAACTACCATGGCATTGCCTTGGTGCCTACTTGAATTTTCGAGACGGAATGAATGTTGTTCTGTTTTTTGTTGTGGTTTCCAGGAATCGTAATATCACATCTATATATTAAGAAAGGGTGGCTTTTTCGTTGCAAGGGATTTTTTCATCTCCTGAATATTTAGGAATAGATGACCCTCAAAACTTTCCACCCAGCCCGAGGTGGCTCAGATGTGGAAGTGCTGTGACGACGAAGACTCTTCTACAAGGCTCTGGAAAAAGAAGTTCCTGTGATCAGCTGGCCAGGGGAAAAGGGAGAGGCACAGCCCCTCCTAAGCATGCAGAAATCTAGCTCCCCTCCCCACACCCACTTGAGCTGCAAGCTCAGCCTCAGCTTCAGTTCCTCACTAGCTTTTCTGCACCTTGACCTTAAACTCTCTAAAGTCCATGTAAAACCTTGCCAACCAGAGCTTCCTGTTGTTCTTCTGCAAAGTGAGACATTCACATGTTTTTTTTCCCCTCTTCAAACAGGCTTCTATTTAGAAGTTATTTAAAGCATTAAAGGTAAAAGTTCAATCTTTTCACCCTGCCAAAGGTATTTTTCCAGAGTTGAAATAAGCAAATCTTTTGGTAACAATTTGATAAGGTAAAATGAACTTCCTTTGGACTTGGTCAATAAGTGTTCTTTCTCATCTTTTTATTTTATTATGCATATGTTGGAAAGTTGAGAAGCCCTTGGTTTATCCACGCAGCCAATGCGGCCACTCTCTGCACCCACAGGAAAACTACTGCGTGATGTGACGGCAACCCCTATGAAAGCCTGTCCTGTCAACAGTGACTGACACTGTCAATCCCTTGATAAAGAGATCAGGGTCTGACTCTAGAGCTTAATCTAATTCAGTTAACATATAATGAGATTCACTGGTGCTAGTTTAGCTGCACATAGATGAGATGAAATAATAATAATAGTTAACACGAACATGTGCCAGGTGAATACCTTACAAGTATTAACTCATCCTCAAGCAACCCTAAGAAGTATTATTATTATCCTTATGTTACAGAGGAAGCAATGAGAAGTTAAGTAACATGCCGAGTTACACAGCAGCTAAGTGATGGAGTTGAGATGTAAACTCAGGCATTCTCTATCCACAGACCATATTCTTAACCACCACAGAATGCTGTGTTTCTTGCAGTATTTTGAATTTAAGTGGATGATTAATATCTCAGTAGGAGTGAAACAGAAAACACTGGCAGTACAAAGGAGTTTTAAGAGAAAAGTTTCTGATGCCAGGCTGCCTGGTCCAGTCCCGACTCCGTGCTTGTTCAGTGTGCAGTTGACTTGGTTTCTTAATTTGTGTGTCACCCACTGTCAAATGCAAAAGCTAAAGGAACCTTCTCATAGGGCTGTGTGGGGATCAAATGGCCTAGAATATGACTGTGAGCCATGAAGACCAGCCATTGTTATGGGGGCACAGTCACTTTCTTTCCCAAATGCAAGGGTCCAGTGTGTTTGGAATTCAGACTCTTTCAAATTTTAGAACAATGGGTCAATGCATATCTTGTTTTATCTAACTCCCCCGTGGGGTCTAGGAGTCTTAGATGTCATCCTATAAGCAAACATGTTAATAATACTGCAGCAACATGTTTGACTCTTTAAGTAGGCCAACGAAGGTTATATATAATATAGTAGCTTCACGGGAGTTCAGGTTTGGGCACCAAATGAGTAATTTATTAGAAAAAACAAAGGCAAAAAACAACAAAAACTTTGCAGTGTTCAAGGCTTCCTGGGTTTGGGATGTAGAAAGGGATTGAGGGCTTTATCTGTATCAACCATGAGGTCCAGAGCATTTGGGGCCACAGCTGATTTGTGTGGAGACAGTGATGCAGTGCTGCTAAAGAAGGAAACACAGCAGGTGCTTTGTAATCCCCCTCATGCGGGATTTCTAATGAGAAAAAAAAAGATGTTTAATTTTTCACATTCAAGGAGCTCACCACCAACCCCATGAATTCAAACCCTGGTGCTTGCATTTGTCATCCTGTGGCCTCACTGCACACTGGGAGGAAGATAACCACAACAGGTAAAACCTCAGAGGTGACCATGGGGGAGTACAAACATCAGGGGCCCCGGGAGGGAGAGTCTCATCATTATGCGGGCAGAACGGACTCTGAAAAGCCACAGTGAAGGGCAGAAATGTCAGTGTAGCCCAGAAACAACAGTGAAGAGGTGGGCGAGCTAGCCCAGCGCTAGACCTGCAACACCCCTGATAATCCTGGAACAAATGAACACTTACTAGGTGGTTAACGGCAAAGGTACCTACTAAGAGGCAGATAGGGAGAGCAGAGGGGCTTTCCCTGTCCCAGCAAAGGACGTGCCTTCCCTGCTCAGAAAACAAGAGGGGTTTTGTGAGCCTTCTCACATATGTCACTGGTTGGTCTGTTAAGCCCTTGAGAAGTGCCTGGAATCAGCTTGTGCTCATGTGCAACAGTTGATCCTGAAATGACTCGAACAGTAAATATTATCGTCATACCTACTGCATGGATTTAGGACTATTCCACAGCTTTTTTGCCCATGATCTTGAAGCTAATAAAGGCGAGAGCTGGGTTTCAAGCCCAAGTCTCCTGAGTCTAGCTGGAGCTCGTAGCTCTGCACTTTACCCAGAATGATGGCCAATGCCTTGGGCGCACAGATGGGAAGAAGTGACGGTATTAGGGATTCAGAGCTGCCATCAGTAACTCATTTCCATTCCTATTACTGTAATTCAGCTCACAAAAGATCAGCCTGCACGTCTAGTAGAGGAAGAAAAAAAAGCACCAACACACGCAACTTAGATTTTCAGCTCAGAAACGTCATGCCCAACAGCTACAATAGGCCATTTTGATTTGGAAAGTGAGGCACACAGAAGCCCTGGTTATTACAGTTAATTTAATTTAATTTAAACCATAAAAGCAAACCACAGTTCTGCAGTGGGTTCTGACCAACCTGATTGCTTGGAGGAGCCACCGGAGTCACGCTCTTAACTGATGGGCAGAGGCCCAAGTCGCCACCATTACTCAGCCCTCCACTAAAGGGCCTCTTACTTTGGCTCAGCTGTGGTTCTTTTGTGCATTGACTTCTTTTCTGTATCCTTTCCTTTTGAAGGTGATTTGCTGTGGCTCATTTCCAGCTGTAGTAAGAATGGCAGTTTTAAGCTGGTTGCAGTGGTTCAGCCTCTAATCCTAGCACTCGGGAGGCTGAGTCAGGAGGATCATTTGAGCCCAGGAGTTCCAGCCTAGCATTGGGCAGCGTAGTGAGATCCAGCTGAATGAAAGAAACAGCAGGGCAGGCGGGGTGGAGGAGGAAAGAGAGAGAGGATTGGGAAGAGAGAGAAAGAAGGAGAGAATTATACTTTTATTCTCTTTCTGTAAGAAGCCCGAAATGCTGAGGGCAATTTTTCATTTCCTTTCCCTTTTCTGTTTTCTCATCATCTCTCAATATTCCGTCCCTCTCTGCTTCTCCACTGTCTGCCTGTTGCTCTCCTTGTCAGCCAGCCTGCAGCTGGCCCCAAACCCCAAACCCCAGTCTCCCAAGAAGGCCAGTGGCCTCCTTGGCAGGGCCAAGCCAGGCCCTATGCTGGATGCTGGGCATGAAAGTTAGCTCTGCCCTCAGCTTACCCACTGAACAGATAGGAGAGACATGCAAGCAAACAGGCATCCAGAGTGTGGTGGGACATACACTAGAGCACATGGGTCACCTGCCATTTCAAGGGCACTGGAACAGGAGGGATGCCTAACCTCGATAAGGCCCATCCCGGGATAAGGAAGCCCGTGAGCCTAGGAAGTTCTGCTAGTGGCTCTGCAGCCTTGCTGAGTGGCTTCCAAGGCCCTGCGGGGTCCAGCCTCAGCCTATTCCTCCAGCCCCTTCTCTACCTCTTCCCAGCACATCTTCTATCTTCTCACCATATGGACACTTCCTTTCTTGCCTCAGCCTTGGCACGTGCTGTCTGGAACATTCTCCCCACCCTCCACCCTCATCCGGCTCATGTCAACTCACTTTCCAGGTCTCTGAGGAAAGGTCCCTTCCTCTGGGAAGCATCCCTGGCACACCAGGTCCAGGTGGCATTCTTTGTGCTGGTTCCCATTGCACCTTGTACATGGGTACCTGACACTTATCACACCACCTGGGCACCACCTGGTTGTTTATATTCCATCCTGGCCCCCAAGTGCTATGGAAGCAGGAATAATATTCACATTGCTTGTCTCTGTATTTCTGTGCCAGAAGCAGTGACAGGCACACAGTAGGTGTTTATACAGGTATGTTGGACGCATCAAATGCACCTGGAGTGGTGTGGGATGAAGGCAGAGAGGTAAGCAGGAGCAGATCGGGAAGAGCTTGGAATGTCACACTTACAAAGGAGGGAGGGCAGAGGAGAAGACTGTGAGAGAGCAAATGAAGAGAGAATGCTTGTGAGACAGAACCCTTGGTGACAGGCAGTAAGCGCTGCCAGAAACATCTGCAGGCCACTCCCTGGAACCAGGGCAGAGTCAGTGCATCCCAATTTGGTTGAATTTCCTTGAAGGAGAGAGGAAACCCTAGCCAGCCCAAGCCATCTTGAACTCTCTTTTTTATTTTTTAAAATTTTATTATTTATTTATTTAGAGACAAGTCTCGCTCTGTTGCCCAGGCTGGAGTGCAGTGGCACGCACCACTGCCTCCCAGTTCAAGCCATTCTCCTGCCTCAGCCTCCCGAGTAGCTGGGATTACAGGCACGTGCCACCACGCCCAGCTAAGTTTTGTATTTTCAGTAGAAACAAGGTTTCACCATGATGGCCAGGCTGGTCTTGAACTCCTGACCTCAAGTGATCTGCCTCCCCTGGCCTCCTAAAGTGCTGGGGTTACAGACGTAAGCCATCGCACCCAACCTTGAACGCTCTTGTAACAACAAGATAGTAGATTCTAGTGGAGCTGGCTACTACTTGGTGTCAGCAATTTCTTCTTCTGTCTGTAAGTTGAAGTAGTGTGTGCTCATATCTTGAAACAAATGAGACACTTCTGGAGACATGAAAAGACATGAGAGTCAACCAGAGGCCCAGCTGCCTCTCTGTTGGGAAGGGGTGGCCGTCACTGAGGATCTACTTCCAGTGGCCATTTCCCGGTGCCGTCTGTCCCCACAGCTGGCACTGCTGTCTCAGTAGGAGGCTGCCTTCAGATGCTGGAGCCCACTGTGCCTGCACACAGGATGGGCCTGGGAATTTGCAGCTCCCCAAGGGCAGATTAAATTCTCCATCCCCAGCCTGAGAGCTGATGACACGGATACTTGCCCTGCCCCGTTCTCAGCTCTGCTGCAGGACTTTGCTTCACATCACCCCCTTGCTTGGCCCCGTTCCCTTCCCTGTCCATGTTGTTCATGCCTGCTGGTCTTTCATGGGGGCACTCATACAAAGATCACCTGTACGACTGTCCCTGGGTCAGAGTCTCCATCTGGGGAATTCACCTATGCCAAACAGTGTTCCCAAAGCTCAAGACAACAATAAGCATTGCTCTAGAAGTGGTCACACGCATCACACTTCAGCCCCGCCATTCACACACACACTATTTCTGTCATTACTGGGCTCATCAGAGTTAAGGGCACACGCTAGGAAAAGTTCCAACCGTGACGGGAGACTTCTAATGAAAAATAGATGTTTAATTGTTCATATTCAAGAAGGAATTGGGAATTCACCACCAACCTTGTGAATTCAAAGCCTGGCACTTGTGACTATCATCCTATGGCCTCACTGCACGCTGGGAGGAAGATAACCTCACGCAGGGACAGAACGTGTCAGGGAAAGGATGGTGTGGGATACAGTTCCAGCTTTCACAAAAACACAGTGGGTTTTCCAGATGCGCTTGGAGGGAAAAAATTATGTTTTGGGTGAGTCTATTTACATTTTTAAAAAGATAACATTGTAAAGGATCTATAACTCTGATTTCCTATGGCAGGTATTTATCAAAGGACAAAGTTTCCAGGGTTTCCAAGTGGAGAGGAGAAACGCCAGACAGCTTGCAGGGTGGCTTTCTGCAGTTAATCATGCTGGAAATCATATGAAATCATTTGCACATTTCTCTTTCCGACCTTCACCTTAGGTTTACGTTTGGATATTTCACATTGCCACATTGCCCCATTAAAAGAAATGAGATAGTTAATTAAAATCTTGAAAAAAAGGCTTTAGATAAACAAAAAGGAAGAATAAAGTTTTGCCCCAGTGTCCCTCCGATGAGGAACAAGTAGAAATTTCTGAGGGATTAAATTTCTATGTAATCCCTTAGGTTTGGCTTCAATACGTAAACATTTAAATCATTTTCAAGTCATTATAATTTTTTCCCCAATCCAGCATCCAATAAAGTAGTCATCATTTTTTTCTTCTAATCTGGCATCAAATTCAAGAAAGATGAGAAGCAGCATATGTGACCGCGCGCTGTTGCAGGTGGTGAAACCACACCCCTCACTCTGCACGCAGCCTGGTCCTGGGCTGGGGTTGGTCGACTCAGCACTGGGTGGTCCTGGAACTGACTCACCCCACCTGGCCCTAGGTCCCTGTGTGGGCTTGCACTTCATTCTAGTGCCCAGAGCCCCTCCTAAAAGCCAGACAGTGGATTCCCCTTTAACTCCTGTGGGTAAGCTTCCATCGGTAGTAACTCTGATTTACTTAGTGCCAGCGTCAGGCCAGGTACTCACTGGGGACACTAGGCCCAACCCTCCTCACAGATGCTGCTCAAAGAGGCTGCTATCATTCATCCCTTTGTTGCCTGCAACTCTAAAGCCAGATGTGCCCTGCCTCCACTCACGTATAGCTACGGCCTCTTTGCCCAACGTCAATCCTGACACAGCCCTGAGCCCTTCCTCTGGTGATCACAAAAGATTCCTTCACATCAAATCATTTAGGAGCCTTGAAGATTTGAAGGATCAAGAAGAGAGGACACAATGCACTCTGCACAGACCCCACCGTCCCCTGCCACCAGTGTTTTGGGGTGTCAGTGTCTTCCCCAGCACAGGACAACACAGCTTTCCCACAAAGCACAGCGCTCTCCCCAAGTCTAATTCTGGTAAAGTCAATTGAATACAACTGCCCTCATCCTGCAAGATATAGATGGGCAAGCCGGGTGGAGAGGGGCTCAATAATTTGCTCAAGCTCCCTCAGCTAATAAGAATCATAATGGGAATCTGAGCCTAGGTGTGCCTAAAAGCCCACACTAATAAGTTCCCCTGCCTCTCCAAGACCAAATCAATAGCCTGGCACGTGATTTCTTCCAAAAGACAGTGCCTACCCTGCTCTACCCTTTCCTCCAAGGCTTAAAGTTGCCCCCGATTTCATCCCAATAGCTGGAGCCAGTTCCTGCCTGAAGGCTCCGGGACCCCCACCACCTAATACGCTGAGCACCTCCCGGCTCCCCTCCCATCCCCACCCTGTCTCCGCGCCTCTCTCTGGGCTCTAGCTACTCCTCTTGCTCTTTGATGGGGACAGATTGCTTGGCCTGCCTCCAGTCCCCTGTCCCCAAACCCTCTCTCTGTCTTACGGGGCTTCTTTTAATCACCTGTAGCTGGCCCCCTCCCCTGGGCCACCTCCCATCCTGCTTGGAGCCCGCTTAAGGCCACCCAGCTCTAAACCCCTTGCTGACTGGATTCACTGTTTTTGGAGAACAATACATCTCTCATCTCTGCCTTTCTTGTCCTTCCTCTTTGCCTATAGCAGGCAAAGAATGTCTGCCCTACCAAGAATGATTCAGTTCCCCACTTTCCATAACGACCAGGGTACTCTAGGGAGGACCTTGCAGTGTTTAATGGAGCGTCTGAGACATCTCTACCTCCCTTCTCTCCTCCTTTGCTCCGTATCAGTTGAGATGGCAGCTGCCCCAGAAAAGATTTTTGGCTGATCCATTTTCTCCACGCTCCCTTGGACTTTCCCATGCAAAGCTAAAAATAGCAACCCATTTCTGTTCTTAAACTAAAAGACAGAAGCAGACTCCCTTCCATCTGGGCAAGGAAGTGATAGCTGTGCTGATGGTGTGGGCAGGTACGGGGGCCTCAGCCTCAGGGAGGAAACAGAAACCGCAGGAAGGAGCAGGGAAGGAACTCTTAGGAAGGGGTGAGTACGCACTTAACATCAAAAGGGATGCTCCGCTATCATCACGAGTAGCAGCTCTGAATGTTAGAGTAGGAGTTGGAATTCTCAGGCGATCTGGCAACCAGATGGGGCTTTCCAAAGGGCCTCATGTGGTCCACCAACGCACGTGTCCCTGGATGGCCAGCTGAGGGGTAGAGTTCACCACTTATGTAGCTGCAGCCCCTGGGAGGTGGCCCCAAGCTCTGGAGGCTGCAGAAAGTTGTCCCTGGAGGTTTGAGTTCAGTGTTGAAGAGCTTGATACATGCATCTCCATGGTACCAGCCAAGTTACGCAATTGCTCCGGTTTCATCAGTTTCCTTTCTCTCCTCCTCCATGACGTCCTTCCTCCCAGGGTGACTCCACCCGTAGCATCTCTTCCTCCTCTCAATTTCTGTCTGCACCAACCACTGGGCATTTAATCACATAGGGCCTTGTGATATTCTTAGTACTGCTAAGTGGAACTTTCATCAGTTGTAATTTTCTTTGAAGAGGGGTGTGTGGTGTGTGTGTGTGTGTGTGTCCCCTGGTTCAGGAGCAGTGGGTGAGCACTGCAGAATGTTGAGGAAATGCATGCTTATAGACGCATGAGAGCCGAGAGACGGCTCCTCATTCTAGATCTGACATTCGTGGGGGACTCTGGAGAAGTGAGAAGTTTCTCTGAGTCTCCCTGGAAGATGTGCTCCAGAACACTGGGGTGGAAAGAAGTGGTCCCTTCCCAAATTTGTCAGTGGTAAGGTAATTCAAAGCTTCTGAGTTAGGGAAAGTCGACAAAAATTAAAGCAGACTGTAGAGATAAGACACCTGGGAAGCAAGTAAGCCCAGAAATGTGATTAGGTAAGGGCCCAAGTGGTGGTAAAATAAATCAATGCTGGGTAATGGATGGATACATGGATAGATCAATAGTAGGTGAAGAGACAGATAGATAGATAAATGATGGATACCGTTTAGAACATAGAATTAAGAAAGATCCCTGGATGGATAGATTGATGATTGATAGATAGATAGATGATAGATAGATACTGTTTATGAACATAGAATTAAGAAAGATCCCTGGATGGATAGATAGATCGAGGATTAGATACATAGATGATAGATAGATAGATGATAGATAGATAGATAGATAGATAGATAGATAGATAGATATAGATAGACAGACAGAT
Source organism: Cacajao melanocephalus (assembly GCA_963573385.1). Classification (NCBI taxonomy): domain Eukaryota; kingdom Metazoa; phylum Chordata; class Mammalia; order Primates; family Pitheciidae; genus Cacajao; species Cacajao melanocephalus. The sequence continues at coordinate 58,580 of CAUYLG010033685.1, forward strand.
AGATAGATGGATACTGTTTATGAACATAGAATTAAGTAAGATCCCTGTTTGAAGGGGCAGGAAGAGCAATCCAGGAGAGTTTCCTGATGTGACCCCAGAAAATCTCCAATTAGCAGACAATTGAGAAGTCCACCCGATTTCAAAACGGTGCTCACCAAGATCTGAGAACCACCCCACCAGACCACAGCTCCTCAGGCTGAAACCCGAAAGGTGCTGCCTGGAGCCTGTGAAGAGCTCCACAGTGAGGAGACGCTGAGAGCAGCTAAGGAAAGGTCTTTACGGCAGTTTAAACTGGGAAGTGAACGTCTGTGTCCCATCTGCTCCTACCCTGCACTATCTGCTCACCCTCTTTAAAAAGTTTTATGGTCAAAAATGGCCGACTGAATGGGTGGGTCCTTCTTTCCTCTACCCGCCCCACTGCCCCCCCACAGCCTAAAGTGGCCTCTGTCTCCTCTGAACCACCATGGTTCTTTCTTTATTTGAACCCCTCAAAACACTGAGCAACAGTTATGCACATACTCTTTGTTTCAGAATAACAGCCCCCAAAGACTCTAAACCCCAGAGAGACTGTGAAGGTGGGCTGAAGGGCCTTGAGATGAGGACTCTCCTGAAGTATCTGGGCGGGCCCCATCTAATCATGGAGACACCTGTCCCCACTTCCACAGACCACAGGGACATAGTGCCACAGGCCAGCAAGGGGCAATGGGGGAGCGGTGAGCAGGTGTTATCTATGATTACAGCAAGTTGGTTGCCCTTCGAGAACTTCCTTTCACCCCACCCAGGGAGGCTCAGTGCTCAGGAATCCCAGGGCAACTCTGGCTGGGCCCTGGCCTCAAGCCTGCAGCTTGGGTTTTATGGGGCTGACATCCCAGCCCATCCTGGAGCGAGACACTCGGTCCATTGTGTCTGACGTGATCATGAATGTGAGGAATCATCTCTCCCTGGGACTGAGGTGACCACACACAAGGACACAGGCAGCACAACGGGCATTCCCCACAGAAGGCACTGAGCAGGGCCAGTCACTTCTCATAACCAGCATCCTGTCATCAGTGGCAGGCCCAGGGTCCCATCGACTCTGAAAGGCCAATGCTTTGAAATGTCCTTTAGCACCCTGGTCATGAAGTCATTTCAGGTCAAGAGCCAGAGTTCGCAGTGCTCACTCAGAACCCTGAGGAGCCCCGGACTGGGAGCAGGTGAAGTTTGAGACTGTCTCTGGACTGGGTGCACAGCCGGTCCTGTCTCAAGTTGAGACATGAACTGCTTCCCTTCCACCTGCTCACAGGCCCCAAAGAGAAGACTTCCCCCATCCCCCATTCCTCCACAGCCCAGCCCCTCAGCTCAGGCCCTCCTTCCTTTGCACCTGAAGCCCCTGCAGGTTCCTCCATACTCTTTCCGGCTCCATGCTCAGCAAAGCACCCACCACCGTCTGATCACCTCCTTCGCTGCCAGAGTCCCTACCAAGACAGAGGAGCTGGGCTCCATCTCTCCTGCTGACTGCCTGCCCACAGCCCTCAGGGACCCTGCAGGCTTCCTTTGCTGCTCCCTCTCCCCAATCCTCCCCCTTCCCTCCCTAGCTCCTCTTTGTTCCTTAGGCCCGAGCCCAGGGCCAGCTTCTCCAGGAAGTTTTCCCTGACAACGCCCCACAGCCCAAGTTAGCAGGCTTGGCATGGCCCCCTCTAAAGCACAGATGGAGCCAACCCGGAATTATCTATCTGACCCTGCTCTCTGCGGGCATCTGCCTTCCTCACCCTCCCACTCTCCCGCCAAGCAGACTGTGAGCTCCTGAGGGTCAGGAAGCTCATCCTCCCTGGTCCTAGTATCCCTGTTATGATTAAATGTTTGGTGCTTATCAGATGATCGTCAGAGCTTGTGGAATGCACAGGAAAGCAGGTGTTCCTGCCAGGGAGTTCTGCCATCTCCAGGCAAAAGAAAAATTGGATTGGGGGGACGCTCCCCTAGAAAGGGCCTCTTGGAGCCAGGCTGTACTTTATTTTCTTTTTTCCAGTGCAACCTCCACCCAATGCTGTCAATGTAAGAGCACTTTTGTTTTCACTTTTTAAATTTATTTTTTATTTTTTTAATTGACAAGCAAAAATTGTATAATTTATTGCACCCAACATGTTTTGAAATATATATATATGTTGTATGATGGCTATGCCAAGGTAATTAACATATCCACTACCTCAAATACTTACTTTTTTGTGGTAAGAACACTTAAAATCTATTCTCTTGGCAATTTTCAAGTATATAATTCATTAACTATAATCACCGTGTTGTACAATAGACCTCTTGAAGCCACTCCTCCTAACTGAAATTGTATGACCTTGACCAACATCTCCCTCCCCCCAGTCCCTAGTAGCCACCATGTTACCCTCTGTTTGTGTGTACTCCACCGTTCAAGTTTCCATATATAAGTGAGATCACATGGTGTTTGTCTTTCTGTGCATGGCGTATTTCACTTAATATAATGTCTCCCAGGTTCACCCACATTGTCACAAATGACGGTGTCTTTCTTTTTTCATGGCTGAAATGTACTCTATTGAGTAGTGTATGTTCTTCTTCATCCATTCATCTAATGATGGACACCTGGGTTGCTTCCACACCTCGGCTGTGGTGAACACTGCTGCCACAAGCATGGGGGGCACATATCCTTTCAAACACGGATTCCCTTTCCTTCGCATGTAGACCTAGCAGTGGCCCCCCGCGCTGCTGAACACCCAGGCTGCCATGTTAAACCAGACAGATGTGGTAGGAACACTAGGCGGTAAGCAAACGAGTAAGTTCTAGCACATAGAATCACAAAGAATGTAAAGCCAGGGACACACAATGGCTTTACAACATGTGAGGAAAGCTGGAGGTGCTGAGTGTGTCCCGAGAGTGTCATCCTGCATTATCTAATGGGTGGGGCCGGCCGTGTACTGAGCCTCCTTCCAGATGCCCCTGCCATCCCTCCTCTTTCTCTCTCTGCCTGGTTCTCTCCAGAAGACTGCAGGGCCTGGGTACCTTCCTTGTCTGCCTCCCTCCCAGCCCCCATTGCCACTCACCTCCAGCCTTGGCTAGACCCTTTCCATTGCTCCCTAACCCCTTATCCTCCTTGTACCCCAGGCACTCCTGCATAGGCCTTACCCTGGAATTGGTCACGTCAGTCTCTGACTAGCTCTAAGGATGTGCCGTGAGTCTGGGCTACAGGAAGTCTGGAAGGCCTTTCCTCCTGCCTCCTAGCACCAAGAAGCCCTAAATCAAGCCACATGTCTTTCTTCATCATACATTCATTCAATCACTCATTTCCTTCATTCGTTCACGCCTTCATCCCTAATTAGCATTTACTAATGACTGTACTATGTGCTAACCATAGGGTGCCAGGTGTCTAGAGACAAGTGCCACTCCTGTCAAGGTGCACACCAAGTACCCAACAGGAGCTGAGCACAGAAGTAACCTCATCAAAATTTCCCAGGCACAGTGGCTCATACCTGTAGTCCTAGTGCTATGGGTGGTTGAGGCAGGAGGGTTGCTTGAGGCTAGGAGTTTGAGGCAAGCCTGGGCAACATAATGAGACCCCCATTTCTACAAAAAACATTTTTATAATTAGTCAGGCGTGGTGGCACATGCCTGTAGTCCCAGGTACTCAGGAGGCTGAGGTGGGAGGGTCGCTTGAGCCCAGGAGGTTGAGGCTGCAGCGAGCCATGATGGTCCACTACACTCCAGCCTGGTGACAGAGCAAGACTTTGACTCTAAAAAATAAAAATCAATGAAAAATAAATACACTAACCGAAATGCAGGGAGCAAGGAGTGCAGAGATGGCTACTGGAGTGCTGAGCATTTCATTGCTGCCCGGATGAAAACATGTCATCTTTACCCTGTTACAGAACAAATGGAATATCTGTCTCTTTCATGATTAGCAAAGCTGATTTAATGTGTTTCTGAAAAGTCTGTTACAGTGCTAACAGTGAAAACATTTTTACCTTCCAGGAAAGTGGGGAGACATTTGCTTTCAATGTTTATGGAGATTGGTAGGAAAAGAGAAAATTGCATCATAGGTTTATATGCTGTGACAAAGCCTATGCAAGGTCCAGCTGGGACAATGAAAGGAGAATTCACGTCCAGGTAAACGCAGGTTATGGGGAAGGTAGGGCTGACCTCTCTGAAGACATCATGCTTGAATTACATCCTTGGTAGAAGTTGACCAAGCTGGCAAGAAGAAGGAGGGAAAGGGCTTTCCAAAGCATCAGAAAGACCATAGCAAAGGCATGGACCCACGAAATTTCAAGAACATTAATACTTAACAAATTACTCACAAATGGAGTGGCTTAAAACAACACACAGTTATGATCTCACAGTGTCCTGGGGCAGCCACCTGGTCGTGGCTTAGCTAGATCCCGTCCTTCAGGATCTCTCACAAGGTGGCGATCGAGGTGCTGGCCAGGGTTGGGGTCTCATGTGAAGGCTCAAGTCGGGGATTGATTTCCAAGTTCATGTGATTGTTAGAAGATTTCAGTTCTTCAAGAAATCTTCAAGAAATAGAGGGCCTTAGTTCCTTGCTGGTTGTTGGCCAAAGGCTACTTTCATCCTCTTGCCAAGTAGACCTTTCCAACACAGCCACTTGCTTTATCAAAACACACAAGCCAAGAAGGCAACTGGCAAGACAGACACTAGTCTCTCGGAAGTTAATTATGGAAGTGACATCCCTTCACTTGTCATTCCCTGTCAGTTAGAAGCAACTTGCTGGGCCAGCCCACATTCAGGAGAGGGGATTCTATGGTGATGTGGCTACTGGGAAGTAGGGGTCGTTGGGGACAAATTAAACCCTGCCTGGCATCGTCCATTTGGGGAACTGCAGGTTGCCTTGCACTAAGGGAGTGGTGCAGCAACATTAGAGGCAGCAGGGAAGCAAGTGCAGACCATGAGGGCCACCGGGCCAAAGAACTGGGGTATTTGCCCTGTAGAAGATGGGACTTCCTTCTTTTCTTTTAACTCACCTTTTCCTTTGGCTTTGTTTCTCAAATCACTTTTGCTGTTACTGTTTCCTGAATTCTCATCTTACACGTTCTACACCATCAGTTCCCCTTACTCTTTTCCATGTTTCTGTCCTCAGGTAGGCACCAACACAGCTGCTATTCAGACACACCTAAGGTTTTAACAATGCAGCTGAAATCAGTTAAACTCCCTAGCCCTAAAACAGGTGACATCCCCAAATCCATTACTTAGATTTCAGGAACAAGTTAAAGGCTGCTCAAAAAACCAGAGGGAAGAGGTTAGACAAGTGCTGGAATGCCTTCTTGGGAGCCTGGCCCTTCCCACAGATTCCTGTGTTGTTCCCTAATTGAGGGGCTGCCACCAGGCATTAGTTGTTCCAAATCCATCATCAGCTCCAAAGCCCAAACTTCCCAAACCAACTTTCCCTGAGGAAATGGCCTCATGTCGTAATCCTTCATTGCCAAAAATGTCTCCTGATTATGGTTGTCTGTTCTTCCTTTTCATCTCAGTTGAAAAATGTTCACAGTTCTGACTTCTAGAGATTTCTACTGGCTTCTTTACCTTGATCACTTTTCCTGCACATGTGATAGTGCATCCTTGCCAAAGCTCATTTTTCCATGCTTAACAAGGCATTTGATGGACTACTTTTTTGGCATAAAACCCCAACCTTCCATCCTTTGATCTGTGAGCGCCACATGCACAGAACTGTATTAGCAAGAACTACCTTTCCAACTACTATAGCCATGTCCAAAATATAACACTCTACGGTTCCACTGGAAAGCCCTGGGGACTCATTTCCTACGATCCTTAGATTCTCTTGGCCTCAGTCCTTGCCCCATTCGTTATTGATCTCCCAGGGAAAAGAATAATTGCTGCAATACATTCGTGGATTTTGATTACTTCCACCCAAGTCCTTTTTGCGACCACACTCGCTGGTTACTGCACATCCATTTGGAGGATGGCTGCCTTTTACAAATGGATCATGACAACATTCCAAATGCAGCAGCTTTGATCTCTTGGCCAGAAGACATCTGCTTGCCTCTTATGTCATTTTTACCTTCTAGGTTCAGGCCAAAATAGTCCCAGAGCATGTCTCCCTGCTGCAGTATCACTCCCTGTCTCTTTTGTTTCCTTTGCTTAATGTTATCACCTTCTCCTTCCAATACTTTCGCCTCATCATTCCATGCAATATTTTACCTTGGACCGAGAGAAATTCTGTAGCTGACAGGCGATTGTATTGTCTTTGAAGTGTGCTGGCTCTAGGCTCATCTCTGGCTGGAGAAACAACTTACTGGAATTGCTTACAAGAAACCTTTCTGCTTGTGTTTCCTTTTCTGTGTTTACCCACGGAGGAGCATGTGCGTAATCAGGAGGGAAAGTACCACACAGTCAGTCCTCTCTGTGGATCAGCTGAGGACGCATTTTCCCCCCACTTCCTCCTTTGAACAAAGTCCCTCTCTCTCTAACGACCTCCATTTCCCAGTGTCATCCCGTCCTGCCCCCAACCCCCATTGTTACTCCTGCCTGGGATATGAGCTGAAGTTTAAATCCACCTGGCAAGAAAAGCCTGCCCAAAATCCACCCTGTACCCTTCCCCAAAAAACAGAAACAAAACAAAACAAAAAATATTTCCCTTAGGTTTTACCTGGGCCATACTCTCTTTGTGGAGATAGGCATAGGCCCCGGAGGTTGCAAGGAGATTTGTTTAACTGCTTCAGACGATGATTTGCATGAGAAAACGCTGAAACAAAAGCTGCTGTGTGTGTAAAAATGCTACAGGATTAAGCCTTTGTTTGGGTCCCTTTTAAAAAGAAGTGTGATTACACAAAAGGCAAGGGCACCCAAGAGCTGAGTGAGCTATCAAATGACCTAACAGATCTGGCTAAGAAACTTAAACCAGCGCACAGCGCCTTTCCTGCAGCACCCTGGTCAGTTCAAAGTTGTGCCTTTGTCTCTAATGAGGGGTCAGGGGTCTGCAACCAGGCCTGCTGGGGGGACAGGAATGACGGGCAAGAGTGTGGGACAATGTAAGGATGGAAATTGCAGAGTGCCTGATGCCTACAGATACCCAGGGAATGTTACTGAATGCCACCTTTGACCTAATGAGACCAAAACCCACCTGTTACCAAGCCAGAATGAATAAATGGAGTTGGAGTCGCCCCTAAGATTCCTGCATGTCTGATGGCAAACCCTGCCACTCATTCTATCTCCACCACCTAAGAAAGCGGCCTGCAAGGCACAAAATCTTACTAATGAACAAAATCTTAACAGGGTAGTTCCTGTGGTCCCCCCTTCTTTAACTTCTGGGAGGTTAAAGAGAATGGCTGAGGTTGCACAGCAGTCTGTTCCAAATGGATTGGAAGTCTAAATTTTAGTGTGTGACTTGCATTCACTCAGATGCAAGCTCTAACGACAGCATCCTTGAAAGGTTTCCAACGAAAACTAAGTCCTAACTGTGAAGTCGTCATTATCAAACAGCCTTCACGAAAGCTCATATGCACAGGCTCTGCCTGAGAGCAATGAAGCAGAGTAGCTACTGTCTGCCGACTGGGTGACCCTGTGTTTCCCACAGAGACCCAAAACTCACTACATCCACAGCTATCTTTTTACCATCCTCTCCAAAGTCCTCATCTCCATCACAGTCCACCACTTTGACTGATAACACCTCATATACATCGTGCTAGCCTCAGCTCTCATCCGATTACCGCATGCAACAGCCATCAGGCACTCTCCCTACCTCAGCCTTGACCCCTTCCAACCCATCCTCCACACTGCAGCAGACGGTGAACTGATGTGGGGTAAACTCACCTAATAGAAATAATTTAGGCAAACTTTTAGAATGACCCTGAATGGCAGATGCACCTGAATGTGTGTTCTAAGTCAGGGAATCTGGGAGCAGCCAACCTAGGATTTGTTCCTTGCCTGTGAGGAATATCTGAGCAGCCGGCCTGTCCCATGGACTGGGATTGGGATCCTGAGTTTTGGGTTAAATGAAAGTTGCCAGATTGTTAGGGGGATGGTGTTAAATGAAAATGTTCTATAAACCACATGCTGTTTGCAGGGGCTGCCATTTTCCTGCCCAGCCTGCCGCCACCGGACTGTGGGAAAGTGGATATGTGGTCCAGCCCTCTGCCACTGGACTGCTTCTGTATGTAAGGTGGTTCTCCTGTCCAGCCTGCCGCCACTGCACTCGCTCCCCTGTATGAAGCCCCTAATGAAACTCCGTGTCTCATGTGCTGGCTCTGGGTGTCTTCTTTGGTCTCTTGAATCTGGTGCCTTCCCTACTGGGGACAGGTTCGCCACAGCAACTGTCCAAAATGCAAACTTGGTCCTGCTGTTCCTCTACTCACATATCCCACAATGCTGCCCCAGGTCTAAGCAGGAGAATGTTCAGACTACACAGTGCCGCGTCCCCAGCCTTGCCTGATGTGGCCTCTGCCTTCATCTCCAGCCTCTTTTTCTCTCCTGTCCCACACACGCTCTGCCCTGCCATGCACACATACTCTCCATCACCTCCGTGTCTTTGCCCATGTTTATTCTCTCTTCCTACAAGACTACCCCTGACTTACGTCTCCTGGACTTCAGTCTACTTATCCACTGAGGCTCAGTCAAGCGGCATCTCCCGGAAGTCCTCCTTCACCACCGGAAGTCCTCCTTTACCACCTTAACTCCCGGAGCAACGTATGCATACCCAGGTCACGCTGCTGAATTATTGCTTACATTTCAGTGTTTTCACTAAACTACAAACTCCTGAAGAGTGAAGACAAGTCTGTAACCAGCTTTGTATCCCAGCACATTGCCTGACATATAGGAGATACATGAGAGATGCTGATTGATAAGAGATGAGTTGATTTATTGAGCACCTACTATATATCCGGCATGAGGGCTATAGAAATGAACAAAACAGAGAAAAGAAATCCCTACCCTTCTGAAGCTTATATTTTTGTATAACTAGATAATGTCAACTCTTGATAACAACTAAGAGGAAAAATAAAATAGGTGAGGAGATGGGGAATGATGGGGGCATCTGTTTTAGACGGCAGAGTCAGAGACAGTGACTCTAAGAAGTGACAACTGGGCCTGGACCAAGATGAACCAGAGAGTCTCATTACTGGGAAGAAGAACATTCCAGAAATAGTGATGAGTAGTACCGGGGCCCTGGGGTGGAAGGGGATTTGGCATGTTGGAGAAGTGGAAAGGAGGCCCAGCATGGCTGGCATGCAGTGAATGAGGGAGAATCATAAAAGTCAAGTTGAAGAAAGGGCCAGACCTATAGACTGCCTGGGCATTGCGGGCACACATCTACACATCTCACAGCAGAAATGAAAACAAAATTCAAAAAGGTGGTGATTTATAGACAAGGTGGGAGGGGATACAGGGAGGGGAATCGAGGTTGCTCTGGGTTATTGTCAGTTTCTTAGTTCTGGGGTTGACTGGTGGCTTCATGGGTTTCCCAACATGCATTTCTTTACAGGGAATAACTAGCAGAGCCATGCAAAATGATAATGTGTCATGAGCCAAAAATCATCACTAGTCTGATTCTGTGCACTGGAGAGATAGAAACGAAAGTAATTCACCCAGGACTAAAATGTTTATTATTCTGAAATAATTATCTATATTGTTTGCACTTAAAGAAAACCTCCCAAGTTAATACCTGCTTAAATGAGGAATTCTCTTCAAAGGTTGTGGTGGACTCCTTTTTTCCAGTTGCTGCCGTTTTAAATACTTTCCAATAGGACGCATGGAGCAGCATGTGGCCTGTGGTCTGTGGACCACAGAGCCCCACTGCAGGAAGACACTGGGGCCAGATAGTGCTGGGCAGAGTATGCAATCTGACAGTGCAGGGTAAATGCAACCGATAGCAAGAATGTAAGCAAACCCTTAGAGTGACCCTGCACCCCAGACTACCTGAATGTGTGTTCTGAGCTAAGGAATCGCGTGAACAACCCGGAAAGTTGTTCCTATCTACAATGAACATTTGAACCCTCAGCCCATTCCATAGAACAGGGGCCGTACAGGGGATTGAAGCCCTGAGTTTTGGGTTAAATGAGAGTGGCCAAGTGGAGATCATTATGGAGAGGGTGTTAAGTGACATGCTATATAAACAGCAAGCCGTTTGTAAGCGGTTGCAGTTTTCCTGCCTAGCTCGCTGCCACCGGACCGTAAGTAAGGTGATTGTCTCGTTCAGCCGGCCGCCCTTGGACTTCCTCTCCCGTATATAAGCCTCCAACAGAACCCCATGTTTCTCATTCGCTGACGATGAATCTCTGGTCTCTTGATCTTGGTGCCATTCCTACCGAGGTTAATAGGGGTTTGGCAAGACAGCCAGCCTAACAGCTGACCCAGACACTGACAATTCCAGCACTCACTGGAGGATGTCAGAGCACAGCACTGAAAGTCAGACAGACCCCAGTTCAAGTCCCAGGTCTGTTACCACTAACTAGCTGAGTTTAGGCAAATTCCTTAATCTCCCTGAGCCTCAATTTCTCAGCTGTAAACTGGACTAAATTAGCTCTTCGGGGAGGCCACAACAAAAAACTATAAACCGTACATAAGCCCCTAATAAAACCCCATGTCTCATGCTTAAAATAACAGGAGTTTGTTCTCTTACAGCTCTAGAGACTAGATGTCCAAAATCCAGCGGCCAGCAGGGCCACGTGTCTTCTGAAGGCTCTAGGAGCAAATGGCCACCTCACCTCTCCCCAGCTTCTGGTGGTTGCTAGCCACCTTCGGCATTCCTTGGCTTGCAGCTGCCTCACTCCAATCTCTGTCTCCATCATCACCTAGTGTTCTTCCTCAGTGTCCCCGTGTCTTCATGTGGCCCTCTTATAAGGACACCAGTCGTTCAATGTAGAGCCCATTCCAATCCTGTATGACCTGGTCTCAATTAATTACATCTGCTACGATTCTGTTTCCAAATCAGATCACATTTTGAGGTTTCAGGTGGACATGAATTCTGGAGGCACACTATCCAATTCAGTACGTGGAGATAACAGTATATAACTCAAGGGGCTACTGAAGAATTAAACCCAATAATACACATAAAGCACCTAGCAAAATATAAGCATTTGATATATTACAGCTGCTAACATATTTATTATCATCATCATCATCATCATTACCATCATCCATCATCTCAGAGAATGGATTATATTTCCAAACCATAATATTCCACCCCACTTGCTAAGGTGAGCATAAGTGAAATTGTTGAACAGGCCTAGGTTCAAATCTTGGCTCTGACAGCAACCAGCTGTGAAGCCTCTGGCAAGTTACTTAACCTCATCTCTAAGCTTCACTTTCTTTATGCTTATGGGATTATCTGTCTGTCTGTCTTTCCATCTAGTACTTACATGGCATTTACTATGTGCCAGGCACTGTTCTAAGAGATTTACAAACACCGTCTCAGTCTTTGGAACAATGCTATGAGTTGGGTACTGTTATCATCTCCATTTTACAATTGAAGAAACTGAATCACCAGACATAGGTCGCATAGGAAGTAAGTGATGGAACCAGAATTCAAACCCAGGCAGTCTGGCTCCAGAATTCCTTAAGGATTAAAAGACAAGGACTAAGTAAAGCACGTAGCCCACGCTAGTGCATAGGAAGTAGCCAGTTCATGGTAGCAAAGTCACTGTGGCTCCTCATCCCAGCCTTCCCCGGTGCCAGCCTGGGACTGCCTTCTCTCTCTCTTCTCTCCATTCAGAAGCTCCTGTCCTTTCCCATGTTGACACTAAGCCAGAGCCAAGTCCCACATGTAAATGTTCAGGCTGCTCAAGTTTCCTTCCGTTTCCTGGGGTGTCTAGCTTTCTTTTTTATTTTGTTCTTATTCTCTCAAGTGTTCCATGACCCTGGTGACTGACAGGGTGAGAAGAGAGGGAGCGGCAGCTCTCTCTGGCTACTGGTGAACTGTGGGTGTCTCTTTCCTGGGGCGGGGACAGAGTTAAGCAACAATTGTCAGACGTATCCTGGGGACATCCACCCATGGGGCCACTCATGCTAAGCCCAGGGACTTGTGTGCTGGCCTCTATACAAGATCCTTGAAAGATCCATCATGAAACAAAAGATCTCTTACATTTAGAAATGCCACCGCAGGAGGAGGAAAAGGGAAATCCTCCTCCCGTTGAGAAGACTAGTGCCCGAGGGTGTCAGAAGGTAGGGGCCGCAAGCTCGCCCTGGTGCCTCCATCTTTGGGTTCATGGCTGAGCCACCCCTCCTCTCATCCTGCCGGGCCTCAACCTCAGCAGGAGGTGTTCACACAGCTCCACTCCAATATCGCGGGACTTGGCATCCACTCCCACCTGCTGCTCGTTGGCCTTCGTTGTGGTGCCTAGGACCTGACAGCTGGTGCGGAAGAAAGAATGGGAACCCCAACCTCTTCCACCCCTAGTTCTCCTCCTGCCTTTCTGGCTATTGACAGGGTCCCAGCACAGACATGGCAGCCGCCCAAGGAATTCACTCCCTAAGACCATGTGTACATTCAGGCAGGGTGAAGGACTGGACCAATCCAACTGTAACCGAAGCTGCACCAAGGGCACCAGGACAGAGGGCTCCAAGAGGGAAAGGAAGGGACAGCCTTCAACCCTGAAGCAAGCCAACGCAGTCGGGCTCCACCCTTCCCCTTTTGGGCTCCTCCCTCCTCCCGCCCAGGGGCCTGTGTCCACGTGGAAGCCCCCACCTACTTTACCACCGCCTGCTTGCCTTGCTTCCTCGGGGGACACACGCTTCCCACGCCCCAGACTTTCCCGGGCTGCTCGCATTTTGGTAACAATGGAAGTGATTAGAGAAACACATCCCTGCTAATTTGTCAACCTCCTATTGGGCTGCATCTCCCAGGGGCCATCAGGCCTCATCCCAGGTGAAATATACCAAAGGCGCACGGCTGGTGGATTCCGAAACTTTAGGTGATTCCTAAATTCCTAACCGACTCCCCTGCAGGCTGGGAAGATTGATGCTGAGTTTACACTTGCTGCTGTGAGGTGAGGGGCTTTTCTGTGAACTGCTTTCTAAGTCCTTGAGAGCACAGTAACAGAAAGTAATGGAATCCTCGTGCTAGGAGCTTTGGGGAAGCTGAAGGAGCCGGCCCATCCCACACGAGCCTAAACTCCAGGCTGGAGTCAGGACTTAGGGCACTCTCCCTCCACGGGCTCGCGGTGTGCCCGCCGTCAGCTGCGCGCCCCTCCCCGTTCCTCCCAGCCCAGCCCAGCCCTGCCCGCCGGAGCTCTCAAGACTGCTCTGCTGGCCACAGGACCCAGACGCTTCAAGAGGAATCGGGGCTCCTGGGGATTTAAACGGCCTGCACGCTCTGGGAAGCATAAATTATTGCCAGTTTCTGTCTCTATCTGTACTCACTTTGCTTACCGTCCAATTCTGTCTTAAAGGCATGAAAAACCTCAGAACTTTTCTTACCTAATACCCCCTCATGCTTGTTGCTATGAATTTAAAGTTAAAATATATATGTATATTATTTGACTATTCCATGTACCTCACATAAATGGAATTATATATTATCTAATCACAATATATAATATATATTATCTATTATATGTATGTATATTATATATTATATATTATATGTATTATCATATAATGTAATATAGATTCTATAATATGACTGCATATATGTAATATATTACAATATATGTGTATTATTTGACTATTATATGTACCTCATATCAATGGAATCACGTAATATATATTATTTTATTATATTATGTTATATTAATAATATATTATATATTTTATGCAATTATATTATATTAATAATATATTATTTTATATAATTATATTATATTAATACAATAATATATTACATGATATAATTCCATTTATATGAGGTACATGGAATAGTCAAATAATACACATACATTTTAACTTTATTACATTATATTTATATTATTTACACCTAATATATACACATAAAATTTCAATCATACATATACAGATTTATGTGAATATATGTACATACATATACAAAACTCCACTTATTTGAGGTACCTAGAATTTTCAAATTTATGTGTGCAAAAGGAACGGTGGTTGCTAGCAGCTGCGAGGAGGGAACAGGGTGTTGGTGTTTAATGGGGACAGAGTCTCCGTGTGGGAAGATGAACGAGTCTGGAAATGAATGGTGGTGGTGGTTGCACGACAATGTGAATGTACTTAAGATCACTGAACTATCCATTTAAAAATGGCTAAAATGGTGAATTTTATGTCGTGTTTTATCACTAATATGGAATATGTACATATTACACATACAATTGGTTCAACTCTTATGTAGATATACCTACATAACTAATTTAAGACAGTTTCCATTTCACTTTTTGAGGTCTCTCCTCCTTTATGGTAATTTCTTTCTTGCTTTGGGTCTTTTGCTTCCTAAATATTTTCTGGATTTGACTTTTATGCAACCAGGAGGAGCCCGTTCTGACAAACCCCCAGCCCTCACCTCCTCCCGCAGTCCCCACAGCCACCCTCTCCTCCGTTGCTCTTAAGCAGAAAGCTTTACTAGTTAAAGTCTGTGATTTTCAGTGGTACATTTAATAATTCATAAATCACAAGAGGTTCAAACAAGTTCAAAGTTTAAAAGTTTAAAAGTTTTGCCGAAGCTTTAAAGTTTAAACTGTCAGAAGCTTTGACAAAAAACTTTTCCTGTCTGGAATATATAAGATTGTTGTCCAATATTCTATTCAGGACTCTACGATCTCCTCCTTTCCCAAAATGTTTCTCCTAAGAAAATCCCAGCCTGTCTGCTTCCCGCATTCCCCTCGGGGATGGTGTATTCACTGCAGGGCCCAGGAGGCAGCCAGGCCCCGGGAGAAAGTGGGGGTTTATGACAATCTGTACTTTAGGGAAAAGCAGCCAGAATCAGCACTGTGCGAGGATTTCTCTTTAAAAGAATGACAATTGCAAAATGAGATCCTGACAAATGTGTGTAACAAGGTCTTGGCGGAAGAGTGAGTTGTGTACAATCTGCTATTTCAAAATCTGGAAGCAGAGAGACCAAATCTTCCGCTGGCCTCCAGCTGACCTCTAATATTTCAGGCGTAGTTACTGCATTTACATGTGCGATTGAGTGTGATGTCAGCCACCCAGCCCAAGGCTCTTTCTGGAGTTTGTTGGGACCAGAACACACACAGACATGTCAATTTCAGACTGTGACCAAGCAAGCGTAGAGCATGGAGGTCACTTCTGACATCCCGGCCTTGTACCCTGATTCTGCATATACTGTGTTGTTTTGATAAAACTACCGTGGCTCCGTGGGCGTTTCACGTCAGATCCGACCGCTTGGTGATGAACTGTCAAGGCCACTGTGCCTCACATCAGACACTCACTGCAGACAAGCAGGCCCGCCCTTCCCTCTGGCCTGACTTCCTCACGGCCACCTCCCGCCCATCCATTTACCGTTCCTTTCTCCTTTTCTCCAAACACTTCTACGCATTCCTTCAAAATTCTCTTCTTTCATGTGATTCCACAAGCCATCAGCATCAATGCCAGGAACAACTTCAGCGTAACAAAAATCTTTTCCTAGTTTCCAAGATTTGGTGATAGGATGTTGTAAAATTATTCCAGGACATGAATGTCCTAATACCGGATCCCACTTGGGTATCCTCTCTTTGACAATAATAACCACACTCTCACATAAGTCACCTCCTTTGATCCCAACCACAACCTCCCTTTGATGCCTTCCCTTCCTGCCTGAGACTCCAATCGTAAATCCTCTGCTGGGTTCCTAGTGAGGAATCCTAATAAGGATTCCCAAAGAGGAAACCCAAAACTGATTTTCATATCTCCCACAAGACCTTTTGCTAGGATCTGACACTTTCCAGCACTCTCTTCTTGAATCTTTCCAGCCTCTTGACTTTAATTTGTTTCTCCTGTTTTCGTGCCTGCCTCCATGACTCCTCCGGGTCTCCTTCCCCAGCTCTCTCCTCCAGCATGGGAGTGCCTCCCCACCACCAACACGTTCTCAGCTCACTCCCCCTTCACACCATATAGCTGTCCCTGGTCAAGCTTGTCTTGACCATAGGCTTGAGCTATAACCCCTATACTAGGGACTTAAGTTATAGGTTTGAGCTATAGGATTTGCTTTAGGCTTGAGCTATAACCCTTATACTAGGGACCTCCACGCCTGGTCTCGACCCCTCAACGCCCTTCTGGGCTCCAGCACCACATCTGCCCACTGGCTCTTCAAGCTGGAACCCAGCAAACTCAACCACCATTTATCAATTGCCTACTGTCTGAAATAAAAATCAGTCAGGCACACACGCTGCACAAATCCACGTCCATCTCAAACTCAGTATTTCTTTTTCTTTCTGCCAATGCTTTTTTTGTGTGTTTCCTATGTAGTCAAGTATCTGGTTGTCCACAGTTAGAAATCTGAGTCCCCCTTAATACCTTCCTTCCCCTCAAACTTCCCATCTGATCTGAGAGCAATCCCTGTTGTGTCATGACAACAGTCTCCCTCCCATCTCTTAACTCATCCCCATCCCCACTATTACTTCCTGAATTCAACCTTTCATCAGCTCTTAACTGTTGCAAGCCTCCTTTTTTCTGGTCGCTCTTCTGCCAGCCTCACCCTCTTCCAATTTTTACAAGGCAAACATGTGAGGAGTTGTGTCACTGCCTGATGCTCAGCCCCTATTTCCCAAAGCTGTAGTCCACACTACTGAAAACAAGTGCAGGGCCTATCCCACCTGACCCGTGGACCTTGTCGGCTACATATTCCACACCAGCCTCCTTCTCTCTCTCCCTTCACCCTTTGCTCCAGCAAGACCAAACTTCCTGCTGCTTCTTGAGCATGCAAGCTTTTCCTTCCTCCATGCCTTTGCACAGTTTCTCCTACCTGGCAGGCCTTTCTTTATCCTGAGCTTCTGGGGGTTTCTGTCTGCAGAGAGACACCCTTCAGTCCCTCATGCTTTTAGACCACCATGCTCCATGCCATGGCCCCTCCATTAGACAAGCTTTTCCTGCTCGCAGGACTCTGGACTGCTCATCAGCACTCCCTCAGCACCCAGTACAATGTGGCACAGCAGCTTCCAGTCTCTCTTTTGAATGAATGAAATTTCATGGCACTAAATGTTACCCTCTGAGTAACTAAATGCAGCTAGTTAACACAGTGCCTAATTTGGATTCTTTGCTCCTCTTCAATTGCAACCTGATAAAATTCTCACTATTCCCAGGTGGTGAGTGTGCATTATTGGAGAGAAAAAATAAGTCTCACTTAGATTAATCCCTGCTCCCCAGCAGTCTCACCTACCTCATTCTTCAGGTACAGGTTGTGAAATTCATTTATCCAGCAGCACACATGCAGGTATCTTGTATAACATTCTAATTTCCGTCTGAGTAGCCATAAATTATTTTATGCTAAACACAGGCATCTATTGCATGCTTTGTAGACAGTACTGCAGTTGAATTTCTGTTTGGGTATATGAATTAAAGATACCTCAGATATTTGTGGGCAGGATTTCCTTTGCTTCAATCCATGGGGAGATGGCATAGCTTACCCTTGCATAGTCATCAAGAGAAATGTCAGGCTTTGAAGTCAGACAAGCTGGGATTTAAATCCTAGCTTCATCAACCTGTGGCATGTCACTTAACCTCTCTGCCTCTGTTTCCTCATCTGTAAAATGGAAAAAGTGAAGCCTCATAGTGCCATTATAAAAATGAAATGAGATCATGTCTTTAGAGCATTTATCACAGAGGAAGCCCTCAGTCATAGCTACCACTTACTGCACTAAAGCTTTATATGTTATGTAACTGTATACACACACAGGAATATGTAAAAATATATCTGTGTATATGTATCACACATATATGCACATGCATAGTATGTATACATACCATATGTATTTATACACACACACACATTATACTTCCTGTAACAACATATAAACCTTACAACAACCCTATGATGTGGGTACCATAATTACCTCCACTTTACAGATGAAGAAAGTGAAGCAGGTTAAAGTAACTTGTCCAAAGTCACATAGCTAGAAAGTAGCAGATCTGAATTTAAACCCAGGGAATTTAGACTCAAAGTCTATGCTCTTAACACTCCATTAAAATGTTTCACAATGCCTCAATGTACTCTTCAAATCAATGAATGTTAATCATCATCATCATCATCATCATCGTAATCCAGGATGCTAACCAGGCCTATCCCATATTACAAAAGTGCTCCAGCAAGCTCAGTCAGCTCTAGAATGGTAACTTTGTTGCACAAACAAAATTGTACTAATCCTGGGGGTGCCCCCAAAGTTAATCTGGTGTGACACTAATGCTTGGGTCACAGGATACGCTGTCAGGGGAGGCCCTGAAATTCCGAAAAAGCCAAGCCAGGATGCAAACTGGCATGCAGTCAGAGTTTGTGTCCCTGGCATAATTTTATCCCACGCCTTATTGCCTACCTTCTTTTATCTGGAAAAAGAGAGACCAATTGATTCCTGCCTCACAACCAGCTCCAGACAGATTATGAGATTTTGCAATCATGTCTGCCTCAGCTCATGGCCCCTCAGAAATCAGGCATAGAAGTGCTTGCTTGGGTTGTCCATGATTCCACCCCGAGACAGGAAATGAGAACTTCTAACCCAGTGTCACCGTTTTGTTGTAAAAATCACAATCACTTGTAAAATGCATAAGTGGAATTAAATGCATCTTAGTGCCATGGGCTTGTTTACCAGAAATTTCATTTAGCCTTTGTTTTCTTTTCCTTCTTGTCATCGCCTACATTTATTGACCATCCTTCTTTACTCGCTTTTCCCCCATCCTCCATCTCCAAATGTACTGTTTGCTTCGACCCCTGCTTAGAGTCTTAGTCCTCTGTAATCTATGTAAAATATGCTCTTCTGGAGTATTTGTGCATTTAGAACCAGGCAGATCTGCCTTTCAGTTCTGATTCTGTTTGGAATTAGGCAAGTTACCCTTTTTAAGCCTCAGTTTTGCATATGTGAAATGGTTACAATAAAGAACCCATGTTGGGAAAGCTGTGCTGATCATATGCAATAATAGCAGCAGCTATTGCTTCTTACTGAGAATTGGCACAAGTCCTCAATTACTGTGCTAGGTGCCTTTTCACAGTCTTACGGATGAAACCGCTGAATGAAGGAAGAGGGCATAGCATCCCATCTGACACTGGCCCCTTTCCAGGAGGCACGGCTCCACCCTGATAGAAGAGAATGAAGTCTATCTCATCTGTCAGACCTTGGACATAGCACTGTGGCACAGGCACGGTCTTATTCAATCCTCATAAAAATCCTACAGGGAAGGTATTGTTTCTATGCCCATTTTACAGAAGAACTTCAATTAAGAAAATAACTTGTAGGCCAGGTACAGTAGCTCACGCCTGTAATCCTAGCACTTTGGGAGGCCGAGACGGGCAGATCACCTGAGGTTGGGAGTTCGAGACCAATTTGACCAACATGGAGAAACCCCATCTCTACTAAAAATACAAAATTAGCTGGGAGTGGTGGCGCATGCCTATAATCCCAGCTACTTGGAAGGGGGAGGCAGGAGAATCGCTTAAAACCAAGAGGCGGAGGTTACGGTGAGCCGAGATGGTGCCATCGCACCAGCCTGGGCAGCAAGAGCGAAACTCTGTCTCAAAAAAAAAAGAAAAGAAAAGAACTTGCTTGAAGCCGTTCAATGAATGGCTGAGAAGGTACTCTTAATTACCATGAATATAACAGTATAATAAACAGTAGTGATGACAACAACAACAATTAGTAACTGTTGTGCATTTATCATGAGCGAGGCACTGATGTAGAATTATTTCATGAAATCCTCTCATCAACTTCGTGAGGCAGACACATTCTTAAACCCATTTTATGCCAGCCACGATGGCTTACGCCTGTAATCCCAGTACTTTGGGATGCCGAGGCGGGCGGATCACCTGAGGCCACGAGTTCAAGGCTAGCCCGGGCAACATAGCAAGACCCTGTCTCTATAAAAAAATTAAAAAAAATAGCCAAGCATGATGGCATGTGCCTATAGTCCCAGCTATCTGGGAAGCTGAGGTAGGAGGATTGCTTGAGCTCAGGAGGTCAAGGATGCAGTGAGCCATGATCACACCACTGCACTCCAGCCTGGGTGACCGAGTGAGACCCTATCTCAAAAAATAAACAACAAAAATGAACAAATGTGAGGCTTGAAAAGAAATGGTGTTGAGTGACTTGCTGAAGATCCTGCCATTGGTGAGTAGACGGCACTGGCAGGTGGAAACTGGTGGTCGGTGTTCAGAGCCAGAACCCATTCTATATTGTCTCTTCAAAATGGAATCATGAACTACTGTGTATAAAGGGCTTGACCCAGTGCCTGGCACACACTAGTTTCCAATATGTTATTATTATCATGGTTGTTGTTACCATATTTATAGTATTAGTTTTCTATTGCTATATAAAAACTTACCACAAATTTAGTGGCTTAAACACACATTTTTCATCTCACAGTTTCTAGAGGCCGGGTGTCCTGGCGCAGCTGAGCTGGGTGCTGGTAATTTAGTTCTGGTGTTATCTACCTGATGGTAACATCAGACCTCACAAGGTTTCAATCAAGGTGTTGGCCGGCTTGCATTCCTTCTGGAGCTGAGCAGCCTCTTCCAGGCTTATGTTATCATTGGCAGAATTCAGTTCCTTGTGGTTGTAGGACTGACTGAAGGCTCCTAGCTTCTAACTGGATGTTGGCTAGAGGCCACCTTCAGGTCCTAGAGGTCCCTGGGTGGCCAGCCATGTGGCCCTCTCTGAAAGTGGCTCACATCAGAGCAACTGGCTTCTTCAAGGTCAGCAGGAGAATCTCTCCCTCCAGCTAAGACGGAGTCTGAGAATAATCACAGGAATGCTGTCGCAGTGGCTTTGCCATAGTCTATTGTCTGATGCAAGCCATAGGTCTCCCCAAGCTCGAGAGGAGGCGGTTACACAGGTTGGGCCACTGCGAGCCACCTTAGGATGTGGCCAGCACACATTCCTTGGCTTCAATTTTTATTTCTCTCCCACTTGCCTTGATTTCCTTTTCCTTACTCTTGATTGCCAAAGAGTATCCCCACCCATTTCATCCTCACTTCCATAGCCACAACAAAGCATTTTCTTACTACACCAGCAAAATGATCAGATTCATTCTTTCTGTTTTTCCCAGATTTGTAGAAAGGTGGGGGGTGGGGTCAGCACACTGCTATTTCTCTACCCTCTCTCACAACACCTGTGATGCCAGTTCTGAGGAAATGCACGCTGTTTATCTCCTACTGTGCTTGCATGACAGCTCAGAACACATCTGTGACCAGATGCAGAGGGCGTTTTCCCCACACAGCAGGCAATTCTCCAGCGAACACCAACTGAGTAAACTATATATCAATTCAATTCTGACATTATCTCTCTGGAGTTAGCATTAGATCCTATAGGTTGGGAATTGGGGACAAAACCAGACATTTTTCATATTATACTGCAATAGGGTTCCAAGTCAATGCCTCTTCTTTGCTTTCCATTTTACAAGACCATAATTTATTATTATTATTTTTTTAGACAGAGCCTCACTCACTCTGTTGCCTAAGCTGGAGTGCAACGGCATGATCTCCACTCACCGCAACCTCCTCCTCCTGGGTTCAAGTGGTTCTCCTGCCTCAGTCTCCCAAGTAGCTGGGATTGGAGGCATATACCACCATGCCCGGATAATTTTTGTATTTTTAGTAGAGACGGGGTTTCACCATGCTGACCAGGCTGCTCTCAAACTACTGACCTCAAGTGATCTGCCCACCTCAGCCTCTCAAAGTCCTGGGATTACGAGTGTAAGCCACTACATCCGGCCAGTTTATGCATTTTTAAACTGCTTTATTGATACGTAATTTACATACCCTAACATTCAAAGTGTACAAGTCAATGCATATTTACAGTTATACAACCACAACCGTTAACATCATTTTAGAACACTTCAGCACCCTAGAAAGAAACCTTATACCCTTTAGCAGTCAGCCCCATTTCTCTTGTCTCCCTCAGCCCGAGGCAACAACTAACATATTTTCAATCTCTATAGATTAGACTATTCTAGATGTTTGACATAAATGGAACCATACAATATGTGATCCTTTGTGACTGGCTTCCTTCTCTTAGCATAATGTTTCTGAGTTTTATCCACACTGCAGTATAAACAGTATTATTGTGTCCACAGAGAAAGTTTAGTGTACTGTAGACAAAACAGCTGGCAAATGAAACATTTCAACTTATCAAAATAGGATTAGAAATAAACATCTGTATTTATTTTTCCACCTCACAATTTTTTATGAGAACCTACTATACCAAAGGCCCCGGAAAGAAGCAAGACAGGTAAAATTGAGCTCAGTCTGAAAAAGAAAACCAACTAATACACAATGCTTTACCCTATAGGTAGGTCTGACTTGTTCTTCAACACACATAAACATCATAGAATCATAGAAGGTAAAATTCAGGGTAAATTTCTTTTCTTTTCTTTTCTTTTCTTTTCTTTTCTTTTTTTTTTTTTTGAGTCAGAGTTTCACTCTGTCACCAAGGCTGGAGTACCATGGTGCTATCACAGCTCACTGCAGCCTCACCCTTCTGGGCTCAGGTAATCCTCCCACCTCTGCCTTTCAGGTAGCTGGGACTACAGGAACACTCCACCTCACCCAGCTAATTTGTTTATTTTTGTAGAGAGGAGCTGTCATCATGTCGCCCAGGCTGGTCTCGAACTCCTGGACTCAAGCAATCAGCCCGCCTTGGCCTCCCAAAGTGCTGGGATTAAAGGCACCTGGCCACAGTAAATTTTCAACTCACTAGAATAAACAGAATCCAAAAGTAGTCTCTCTGAGAGGTGAATTGTATTTTAGGGGAAAAATAGTAATGTTAACCAGTACTCTCTGCTTTGAGTTTCACTAAAGCTTGATGATTTTTATTTTTTAATGGGGCAGGGGTTGTTTGGAAGATGTCACATCTTGGGATCGCGCATGAGAGGCCTGGCTTGCACGTTGTGTCAAAGAAATTAGGGGCAGGGCCGGCATTTTGGTGGGGGCTGGTGCGCCTGCCTTGACATCAGCTCCAGTCATCTCATTCTGCAGTGATGTGGTCATGGATGTATGTGCTCCAAGCCTGGAGGAATTTCACTGTGCTGTAACAGTTTTTCATTTACCAGAGGTCAACGTTTGAATATCAAAAACACTTCTGATTTAGACAGGCTGAGGAATGATGAGACTAAAAGGTTTCTGTCAGCAAGAACTACCCTCGATGTGGGAACCTTGGATATTGTACCGGAGTCACTAAAGGGCAGGTTCAAGAATCCTTAAAACGAAGAAGTGTCTATCAGATCAGCTGAAGGAAACACTAAAATCATGAGACATTTACCACAAATGTGATATTCGTAGTGTTTCCAAACATTCCTCTGGGAAAAGCAAGATGCTTGCTCAAGATTTTCAGACCGGGCCCCAGGACTTTAAGCTCCGGTCGTGGAGCAAGGCCAGAGTCTCATCATGGGACCAGTCCCTCCCATGGACAGCAGCCCAGGCCTCCCATGACCAGCTGCTACCTTGGAGGAGGATGTCCTTAGAAGCAGGCTGATGGGGGCCTCAAGAAGATACCTCACCCCCAAGTCCCTCCCTTCCCTGGCTGCTGATCTGAAATTCCACGGTTAGAAATTTATATCTTTGCACCAAAGCAAATGCTCCTAGCAAAAACAAAAAAACAAACACACAAACAACAGAAAAACACAAGCATCTTTCATCACCCATTTACACCTCAGTGCAAATGTGTTTATCAGAACCTTTGCCAAAGAGTGTTTTTTTTAGAAGAGAGGAGATGAAACAAGCTAAGTACAAAAAATGCCCAAAGATGAAGAAGTTAGCAAAAGCCATAGAAGGACAGAAAAGGAAGAAGGGTGCACCAAAGACGAATACACTTGGCCTCTTCCCAGGGGTGCCAGCTTGAGAGGATGAAGAGCTGACTCAAGCTTGTAGGGATTGAAAAGGAGAAAGTCGGGGGGGGTGCAAGGTAATTGCGTGATTTGAGGAACTCAGAGCTGCGCCTCTGGCCATAAAGAGTAGGAATTAGAATTAGGACCTGGATGTTGGTTCATAATCTATGTCTGTCCTCTCTCCGAGGGGCAACCTCATGAAGAACAACAGCACTCTGTTGTTGACCTGTGCTGCCCAAACCAAGAAGGAGGAAGCAAACACCTGTCTTACCAATCACTGGGAGTCCTTTGTTTCACTGTAGCACACCACGAGGAGCCTAAAGTCTACTTAATCACGCACAGACTTCCTGAATTTAAAGAAAGTAAGCAATGTTTGCCTAAAAAAATGTGATCTTGGGAGAAAGAAAGCCGTGACCCAGGACTCACACTGAATTCCTGTTTCAGACCTGTTAACAGGATGACCCCCAAACCTGACAAGATGATGATTTGTTTACATTATATAACGTGAAGATTTCAAAACACTACCAATGATTACAGCTCAGAGCTGTCTGGTTCCGTGGGAAGTCAGGGAACTCCAAGAAAAGCTGTTGAAGAATTAATCGGTTGCTTTCAGAAAATCCTCTTGGCTTCCTCTAGTAGACATGATTCCTGAAAATCATCATGGCTGTTTGAGGAGCCGAAATTACCTATACGTAGCGTCAGTTTAGGTTACTGGTGACAAACCCACACATAGTTGTACAGCCTATATACGGACCAGACCTAAGGTACTAATCAATAATGAAGGGTGAGTTAAGGGAGACACTTTTTTTTTTAGCTTTTTGTATTTTTTTCTTTCAATAGTTTTTGAGGTACAGGTGTTTTTTGGTTATGTGAATAAGTTCTCTAATGGTGATTTCTGAGATTTTAGAGCACCCATCACCTGAACAGTGTACACTGCACCCAATATGTGGTCTTTTATCTCTCCCCTTCCTGCCAACTTTCCCCAGCCCCGCCCCCAAAATCCATTATCTCATTCTTATGCCTTTGCATCCTCATAGCTTAGCTCTCACTTATAAGTGAAAAAAACAGATATTTGGTTTTCCATTTCTGAGTTACTTCACTTAAAATAGTAGCCTCAGCTCCATCCAAGTTGCCGCAAAAGAAATTATTTCATTTCTTTTCATGGTAGAGTAGGATTCCATGGTGTATATATACCACATTTTCTTCATCCACTCATTGGTCGATGGCACTTAGATTAGTTCCATATCTTTGCAATTGAGAGTTACGCTGCTATAAACACGTATGTGCAAGAGTCTTTTTCATATAATGACTTATTTTCCTTTGGGTAGATAGCCAGTAGTGGGATTGCTGGATTGAATGGTAGATCTACTTTTGTTCTTTAAGGAATCTCCATACAGTTTTCCATAGTGGTTGTACCAGTTTACATTCCCACCAGCAGTGTAAAACCATTCTCTTTCACCACATCCATGAAGGGAGACATTTAACATCAACTCTAGATACGTATAGACCTACATCTTCCTTGTAAGATGTAGATGTTCAGATTTTTTTTCCCCAAAATATATGTGAATTGCTAAATTCAAAGAATAGGAGTGAAAGATTTAGATATGATGCTCCCCAAAATAATTTTGCCTGCTGAAGCTACAGCTGAAATGCCTAGAAAAAGAAGTTCCAGTTCCCTAACTTGTCTCACATCCGATTCTCATTTCAGAGAATTTTATTCTTCTGAGCTAGGAGGAGGAAAAGGCCTACCTCAGGAACTACAGTGTTAAAGATCCTTGCTGTAACTGAATGTTTAATGAACTGTGAAACCCCATCATAAAAAGAACTTCATATGGCTTCAGTTATTCCATGAGCCAACTATGCCTAAAACACACACACTTATACCTTCTTCATCTTTTCAGTTGCCGCAAGGAGCCTATACATTAAGAGTATTCCTTATCTCCTATCACAGTGCTTTAAATAACAAAAATTTTTTAAAAAACAAAAAACTTCATTTTTGCCATGGAGAATCTAACTGTATTTCTCTTCTTAGGGCTGGTTCTGAGACGCTTTTTCAAACATGTTTGCGGCATCTAAAAGATCCCTACCTCCCACACTTAAGTTCTCAAGTTTGAAAGAATACATCATTCCTAGTTTGATGGATCTCCAAAACCGAGAGCACAATGCAAGGGAGTGTACACCATGTTTCACTCCACAGTGGAGTCACAGATTTTTCTTAGACGTGGTTTTAGCATAAAGTAAATTGTATTTCCAGGATTGCTGCCAAATCCAACAATACAAATAACGATGACCAAAAACAGCAGAGTGCAAGTGAACCAGAAGTGATGATGTTTCATAAGGAAATCCCATAAATACTCTAAGTATGCTTCGGTTTTACTTGAAGATTAATTAATTAAACCAAACTGGCAAAACTCCAACATATAGAACTACACTAGAAAAGATTTCAATAGAAACCCAGTGGGGAATACAAATAATTTCTTAGTGCTTGTTAATGCAAATGAAGAGCTGTATCTCAACAATCAACGATTCTGAAAAGGAAGCTCAGAAGAATCTATGTGTTCTTTTTCTTCTTCTTCTTCTTCTTCTTCCTTTTTTTGAGGTGGGGTGGATACTGGCTATATAGTGATCATTTCCCAGAATCTCTAAGTTACTCTATTTCTGGATGGTAGGGATTTCTAGCAAATCACTATCATATCAGCATCAAATCATTTATAAAGCATCAATATGAATTTGCTCCCTGAATATTCTTCAACTGAGTGAAAGGAGTTGAGAAGACAGAGGAAGAGAACTAACTTGTATTTCATAGAAGAACTGTGCTAGGCTGTTGCATGATTTTCTTATTTAATAATCATAGAACTGACATAGTACTATTATCTCTATTTTACAGATTAATAAACCTAAACTATGAAAAGTAAATTATTCAGGCTCAAACATACTGTACTTTTTGGATGTGGGAAGGAGTAAAACAGGAGCTTTTGAGGAACGTTGCTGTGCTCTGTGTCACTATGTTCTACATCATTTGAGAAATTTGGGTGAAAGGATTGGCTCAGTTTAAAACTGCGTTAGCCCACAGGGCCATGTTTTCTGACAGCAATGCTACTCTGAGACGGAGCCATGTGGGTCTCAGCCTCTTGAGCATTACATCTTCACTGGGGTAAGTTTTGCCAAAAGGAGGAAGAAACGATTTTAAGCAGTACTATAATGGGATCAAATAACACGGAATCAAAATTATTCTTTTGGGCTTTTTAAAAAATTGAGGTAAAATTCACTGTTTTAACCATGGTGAATTTTAAAGTCTGTAATTCAATGTCTTTTAGTACATTCACAATACTGTGAAAACAGTACTTCTCTTTGAATCCTTTGGTATGTGTCAAAGAAAAAGTCTCAGTTTCGTGCTGGAAAATCTTTAATAATGCTCTCATATTTGATTACTTGCCTTTAAAAAATAAAAGCAAGCTTAAAGGCTTTGGTAAACAAGCATACAGCTAGGATGTGGTAATGTAAACTTGATTTGAAGGTGTTTTGCAGGGGGTGCAATTATTTTTTATTCAATGTGAATTTCTATTTATGCAGTCACAAAATTTCCTTCTTAAGTACATATTTAAGTGAAATGGTCAGTTGATTGAATAGCAGTATTAGTGGTACGATGAGTAGTAGTGATAGGGTTAGTAGTATTCGTGGTAGTATAGTGGTAGATAGGGCCAGGAGTCATAAAGGAGGTACATGAGTGACAAAGTACTGGGACCACCCTTCTGGTGGTGGAACAGACAGCAATGGGAGGTTCACGTGATGAGCATTTAGGAGGAAGAGCATAAGAAGAATGAAAAACCTGTCAAAATATCATGGGAATGATGGGCTAGGACTTGTGAAGAGTCTAATCACAAATCCCAGAATGTAGGCTGGTCCTGACTTCACCTTCCTGTTGAAAGCTCACTGGTTCATCCTGCCTTCCATGGTGGTTTAGAAGAGATTCAAAGCAGCAAGACCTTGTCTCAGAGCAGCAGGAGATCCATTTGCAGACTGGCCATGAGAACCAGGGGCAGAAAACCATGATGGCTCCAGGAAGGACAGACTGAAAGGAAGCTTAGAGGCGGCGGGGAGATCTGAGGGCACGGTTAACAAGCACGGGCTGTAATACAAGGAAACATTTCTGTCTCCCAATAACTGGTAAGAAAGGAGGTAGAGGAGAGAGGTAAGGCCAGGGGCTGGAGAGGTGATTAATAAACAAAGTGCGTGTCCTTTTACCCTCAGGCTCTCAGATGAAGGCATGTAGTTGGAGCCGCGGTGTGGGAGTGGGCGTGTGGAATGAGTTGTCTTCCCTCTGATGGAGCTACTCACAGGCCCATTTGTGCAGGAAACTGATTGCATGCCTCAGAAGTGAGGCTCTGCTGCTGGAAGATCCTTCCCCGCCTACAAATCTGTTTCTAATGATTCACCATTTGTAAATGGAACTCCCATCCAAGGCTCTTCATTAGCAAGAGGTTATCAAGAAGAAAAATGGGGCACCCATCTGGAGATAAAAATCCCTGATGCCTAACAGATTGTCAGGAAGATTTCCAACCCACTGGACTTGAAAACAATGCGCATGCACACATATACACACACACACTCATACACACACACACACACACACACACTCCAGAGCTAGTCTTAGCCAGAATATTCATTCATTCTAGATACCCATTGTATATTAGACTATTTACTACATGCAAGACAGAGGTTTTCTTTTAAAAATGCAACTATATATGGAAGAAAACATTAAACCATCATTCCTGTAGAAATGGGTATAACACAGTACAATGCAAATTTCTCCCTGAACTCCTTGGAATATGAGGCTTTCGTGGGTCAAGATGGCGAGGAGGAGACCTATATTAATTCTAGCTAAATAATTTTAAGCTCGTTTGGCTCAGAGTACGCTGAAGTTTATACACCAAACTAAACTATATTATTGGTGCAGTTAATTAGAAATCAAGCGGCAGCAGGAGGCCTAAGGTAAAGACCATCTGAGAGCGTGGTAACACCAGGGATCCACAGAAATTGCATTTCCCCATAGTTACTGCCACATTTCTTTGTTTTTCTTCCTGCAAAACTTGTCCCAAGAGCCTCACTGTCCCCTTGTCCACTTCCCCTCCCGTTCTCACTCCTACCTTGCTTCCGCCCTTAACACGCCACTGAGACCTGTCTTGTCAAAGTCATCAGCAACTTCGTGGTATCAAACCTAATGGTAACATCTTGGCCTTCATCTTTTTTGACTGCTAACAGAATTTGATGGAGTTGAATCTCCTAACTGGAAACATTTTCTTGTCTTGGCTTCTGTTAACACTAAACCCTTCTCACTTTTATCCTATTTCACTGGCCACTCCTCCTCAACCTCCCCCGACCCCATGGTACTTCTACAAGTAGGAGATATTTAGAGCTACACTTCAGCTCTTTTCATTTCTCTGTCTACAGACTTTTTCTGTAGGTGAATAATCCCATCTAGTCCCAAGGGATTCAATACCATCTCTCAGCTGGCAACTACAAATTTCTATCTCTAGTCCTGACTCTCCCCTGAGTTCTGGACTCAGACGTCAATTATCTACTTGATATCTCTCATTGTAGGTTCAATAAACATTTCAGACTTAACCTATCCTAAACAGAACTTTGATTTCTTCCTCTGTCTTCCCCTTTTAATTAAGGGCATCAACATCTAAGCAGTGGTGAAAACAAAGCCATCATGTCTTGACAAGATGATTGCCTTCTAGCTAGTCCTTCTGCTTCCACTCCTCTACTCAAAACTCTCCAACGATTAGCCAGGTGTGGTGGTGTTCACCTGCAGTCCCAGCTACTTGGAAGATGGAGGGGAAAGGATGGTTTGAGCCTGGGAGGCAGAGGTGAGCCGAGATCATGCCACTGTACCCCAGGCTGGGTAGCGGAGCCAGACCCTGTCTAAATAAACAAACTAACAAAAAACTCTCTAAGCACCAGGGCCACCAGCTCTATGATTTGCCCACCTGCCCACCTCACCATGGCAGTGTCTCCCCGTGTCCTCTCTCCTTCACTCTACTCCTGCCTCGGTGCCTGCATGCCACTCTGCCCGCGTGCCACTTAGGCTTTAACCTCCAGGGCTCCACACCTGCCATTTCCTCTTCCAGGGCACCCTTGCCCTGGAGAGCAATGTGGCTCACTTCCTCATTTCTTTGCTTAAATATCACTCCATCAAAGAAGACTCCAGATTATCTTACCTAACTCTAGTCATCCATGACCCTCTCCATCCCTTCACAATGATTTGCTTAACTTCAAAGCCCTGCCACTACCTGACATAAGACATTTATTTATTATCTGTCTCTCTCTATGAGAGAATAAGGTCTCAAGAGCAAGGCCTTGACCTGTTCCGTTCACGGCTCTATCCCCAGAGCCTAGAAGAGTGCCTGGCCCATATTAGATGTTAAATCAATATTTGCTGAATGAATTAATAAATGTTCTTATTTTCCCCTACTCCCTCATGTTCAAGCCATCTGAAAAATCGTTCTTTTATCTCAATCCTAAATCCATCCAGCTTTATCCTAGGTGAAGCCACTATCCTCTCTTTCCAGGACTACTGCCTAGCATCCT
This sequence comes from Cacajao melanocephalus, assembly GCA_963573385.1. NCBI lineage: Eukaryota > Metazoa > Chordata > Mammalia > Primates > Pitheciidae > Cacajao > Cacajao melanocephalus. Next base: position 89,045 of record CAUYLG010033685.1, read on the forward strand.
GACTAGCCTCTCTATTTTCTCTCTAAAATCCATTCTCCAAACAGCAGCCAGTGATTCAAAACACCAATCTGGCTCCTCGCTAAAAACTCACAGAGGGTTCCCAGTGCTCTTTGAATAAAGTGCAAACTTTGAGCCCTGGTGTAAAGGTGGTGAGTGGTCTGGGCCTCACGACCCCTCCCACTTCACTCTGTCCCTTGCTCCTGACGCTTCCACCACCCTTCTTCTCCCTGTGCCTTGAACACATCGGGTTAGTTCCTGCCTCAGTGATTTGCAAATGCTGTACTGTCTCTCCAGACAGCTCTTCCTCAGACAACTACACAACCAGGGCCTATCCAAGTTTATGTGACATATCACCTTCTCAAAGAGAGATCATCCCTGGTCCCTCATCTAAGTTAGGCCCCAGCCCATCACTTTTGTTTCAGGTTAATGTGCCTTATTCTCTTCAAAGTACATATAAGCATACCGTTTATTCACTTGTATATGTTTTTAGCTTGCTGTTCTCAGTAAAATATTCTCCCTTGTTCTCCATACATATTCTCAGTACACTATAAGAATATGTTGTTGGTGGTGGTGTTATTGTTACTGTTATTACTATTATTTGGAAACGGGGTCTCCCTCTGTTGCCCAGACTGGAGTGAGCACATGGCATGATCGTGGCTCACTGCAGCTGATACGGTTTGGTGGTGTCCCCACCCGAATCCCATCTTGAATTGTAACTCCCACAATTCCCACATGTCATGGGAGGAACCTGGTGGGAGTTAATTGAATCATGGGTGCGGGTCTTTCCCATGCTGTTCTTGTGATAGTGAATAAGTCTCACGAGATCTGATGGTTTTAAAAACAGGAGTCTCCTTGCACAAGCTCTCTCTCTTTGCCTGTTGCCATCCGTGGAAGACGTAACTTGCTCCTCCTTGCCTCCGGCCATGATTGTGAGGCCTCCCCAGCCACGTAGAACTGTAAGTCCATTAAACTTCTTTCTTTTGTAAATTGCCCAGTCTTGGGTATGTCTTTATTAGCAGCATGAAAACAGACTCATACAGCAGCCTTGAATTCCTGGGCTCAAGCCCAGGGCTTTAATAATATTATTATTATTAATTTTATTATTATTCATCAACTATTTATTAAATTGAATTAAATTTGGTGGCTTTTAAATTTTTTTCTTGGACAAGCAATTTTTCTTAGTAAACCTCTTCCAAATCTTAGGATGAATTAAAGATATTATTATTTGTATTAGGCTAATTAACTGCAGCAAGCAACATCAGAAACAGCAGAGGCGGCAATTAATGAAACTATATTTTACATGCATTTTGACATTCAATGAAGAAGTTCTATGGGCAGCATTTCATACAAGGTCCCAGGACCCATTTTCCTTCCATCTGTGGCTCTGCCATACCCTCCCTTCAAACTTTCCCCTGGCATTTCCTCATCTGTCCCATCAGCATGCAAAGAGAAAGAGCAAGCTAAGAATTTCCATGGAGATTTGGGGAGCCAGGCCTGGAAGTGGAAGACAACAGTTTTATTCACATTCCCTTAATGAGAACTTGTCGTATGGCTCCAACTTAACTTCCAAGGAGACCAGGAAAGTCCAGGAGGAGACGTCAGGGCTGGCCAGCATATCCTTAGTCTCTGCCACACTGTTTTTATTCTGCATGGAGCAGAGTGACTTCCAGGCATCTGCCTCATAAGCAAGTTTGATTATTGCCTTGTGGGTACTTGAGTTTACAGAAACTGATTAATAAACCTCAGCAGATAGGGAAAACCAAAAGCTTCCTAGCCCTGTCAGAGCAAGTGAACACGAAACTCTGCCAGAACAATTCTAACCCCGTCTCCCCGCAGCATGTGCCTTCACATTTTTCTGCATTCCTAGGAGCACGGTATTTGGGCCCAATTCTAGCCATAACACCAACCCAAACTTTGCAATGTTCCACAGCAACTTGAGCCTCTGAATTTCAAGGCCTATTTTCTTGCTAAGGCAAATGGATTTTGAGCCACGAGTTTTAGTTTTTACTGGTGGTTTCTCCCTTTTAGTTCTTCTTAGACTTCACTTATTTTTGTTTGGCTGTACATGATCTCGTCCAGTATCATGCTACATAGCCCACATAGATCAATTATCAAAATAGTTCAGCCAGGGTGGGAACAAATTCAAACAGATTGTTCTAAAGCAGTATATTTGAATATTTTCAAATTCATTGTGAATTAAATCCAATGAGGGTAACCTACATATCCCAGTAAGGAAATTTTTATTTTCTCATCTTCTTTCTTGGTTTAATCTCTGCCGGGCACCATAGCTTACACCTGTAATCCCAGCACTTTAAGAGGCTGAGGCAGGTGGATCACCTGAGGTCAGGAGTTTGAGACCAGCCTGACCAACATGGCAAAATGCTGTCTCTAGCGAAAACACAAAAATTAGCCAGGCGTGGTGGTGCACACCTGTAATCCCAACTACTTGGGAGGCTGAGGCAGGAGAATCGCTTGAACCTAGGAGGCAGAGGTTGCAGTGAGTCGAGATTGCACCATTGCACTCCAGCCTGGGCAACGGAGCGAGACTTCATCTCAATTTAAAAAAATCTCATTACCTTGGGCTTAGTCTGTGATCCACATCTCATAATTGTTTCTCTCAAGCAATCAATGGAAATTACAAGGCCATAAAGACAAGAAACAAAGATATATATCAAAACAGTGTGGAATTTTATGAATAAATTAATAAGATCCAAACCCCAGTTCCACACCATGAACAAGTATGGGACATTAGGGCAAAATACATGAAATGAATGTGTTGGCTCTTATGGGGTTTGAACTGGGGTTTGGATCTCATTTGTCGATTTGTTCAACAAAAATTAAATACCAAATTACAGCCAGCTAGATATAACAAAGAGCAGAAAGCAGTTGAAAAGAGAAGATGTACAATTATACAGCAACCTTAATAGAAAACTATATAGCAACCTTAACGTAATCTTCAACTTGAAGTAATTTGACACATACAGACCACAGTTTGAAATATCACCTAAGAAAGACAGATTGCTGTGGAATGGGCTGAGAACAGGAAGTCTTCAGGTAAAATAAAGAAAAGGCATCATGTGGATTGAGGGAGAGAAGAAGAGAGGAGGTTCTACAGGGAGGGCAGAGGATAAGCAGACATGAATAAGGGAATATAGAGGAAAAGCAGAGAGCACGCTAAAAACTACGTGACTGAAATTGAGCATGCATAGTGAGATGCTCTGTGAAAGAAAGCTGAAAAATATGATCCATGGAGCAAGGCTCATTGTTAATAGGCTGAGCCCAGACTTTAAGTAATCAGAAATAAGGAAATAGTGGAGGGTCTTAATCAGCGGAGAGAGATGATGAAAGCAGTGATGAATCTGGCCGCAGGCAGGAAGATAGATTGAAAGTGAGAAGACCAGTAAAGAGGCTGTTGCAGAAATTTATATGGGACTTGATAGGGACTTGGCTCTGAGAGGTGATGGTTGACACGAAGACCCAGGGACAAATCCAAGAGTCTCTGTGGAGAAAGGAAATATGCTTGTAAATGAAGGAGTGGAGGAGAGGAAAGAGGGAATCAAAGCCCTGGGGATGAGAACACGGCTGGTGGCACTGAAGACAAGAGGAATTTATCAAGTGTAGGATGCATTTTTTTCAGATTAAATTTTGAAACATATATTTCTGAGTTAGTCATCCATGGAATATTTCTTTTTAACTTCTAATTCCAAGACACATGGTTAAAATTAAGGTTAGTATTCTTGCTGGCTTTAGTTTTATATAACTTTGAAATTTACAAGGTTAGGGGTATTGAGCATACACATCAAGATATTCTATGTTGCCAGGTCATGTTTTAATCTTTAGCGGAATAGCAGAACAGTGCTACATGCAATCAAAACATATTTTACTAGGAGAAGCAATCAGAGCTCAAGACCAAAATGGTTCTTGGACAAGAAGAGCTGGCATAAGGCAGCTAATTGATCTTTTAAGGATCATGTGAATTTTTTACCTGACATTTTCTGTTCTTTTTTATAGTTACTTCTGTAACAAATAGAAACAGGCCCAACTGATGCCAAAATCCAAAGAAAAATAGACGTTCGACCCAGGATAAGGTAGACACCAGGAAAGATGTTTTTAAAAACCTGGTGAAAAGCAAAGCATGCAAATTTCAGGAAGAGAGAAATGTCTGTATGTGAAATGAATGTAAACATGAAGATCTTCCAGGAGCAAATGGGAAAAGCAAATGAATGAGCAAAACACCCCACCCAGAACAGAGGCTTTGGAAGAAAGTTGTGGTAAATAAAAGTAAACTGGAGATCTGGAGCTCCTCAGATTAGAAATGTGCAAATTACCACAAAACGAAATCAAATACAATATTTAGCCGAGAGACTTTAGCCTTTGGCATTGTCAAAAGTACAATCTTTTCTCAGATTCTGGAGTTTCTAGCCTACTAGAAAAGCGTGACCTCCAGTGCCAGATAAAGGTGGCCTGCATCTTGAAATGCTATGGAGGGTAGAAGAGAGCCATTGGGAACGTGGATAAGTTCTGCAGTAGAATTTTGGCTGGGCGCAGTGGCCCTCGCCTATAATCCTAGCCTACCCACAAGGTGGGCAAATCACTTGAGGTCAGAAGTTCAAGACCAGCCTGGCTAACATAGTGAAACCCTGTCTATACTACAAAAACAAACATTAGCCCAGTGTGGTGGTGCACCCCTGTAGTCCCAGCTACTTGGAGGCTGAGGCAGGAGAATCACTTGTACCCGGAAGGCAGAGCTGTTTATTCGGGACCTCTCCCATGGAGTTCCCACAGACAAGACTGTAGAATTAAATAGATCCCAAAATTTAGATACATAGATGAGATTATAGAAGAAGCAAGTTGGGGATTTATTTGAAATTAGATAGGTATAAAGATTTCCAATTGACCTCCAAGACTATTCTTCCCTTCTTGCTCAGTAACAGAATTCCAGAAGGTTAGCAGGGCACATGGCTGCCTAAAATAAAGACTAGCTTTTTTTTTTTTTTGCAGCTGAGATGTTGCCCTGTGACAAAGTTTTGGTCAATGGATTATAAGAGGAAGTCGTGTGTGCAATTTCAGGGAGTATGCCCTGTTACTGTCCCTTTCTCCCTTCCTGCTCACTGAAATCTAAACATGATGGCACAGGCTACAGAAGCTATCTCAGACCGCAAAGTGCAAGCCACATGTTAAGGACAGTGAGGAAAGAATAGAAGAGCCTGGGTTCCCTGATGAAAAAGGAGCAATCGTACCAACTATAGATAATGTTTATTTGAAAGTGAGATCGACCTCTACTTCGTTAGAGTCCCTGACAATTACCTAACAAATCAGATTATCTCAGGATAACTAGAACTTGCAGTGGCAGGACAGGCTTGACCCAAACCAAATTGGTGTACAGTTTCTTGCACTAAAAAGCAGAAAGCTGCATTCGAAGTAAATATTAGGATGAGTCTGATTATTGTGAATGAACCTGAGTTTTAGCTTGACAGTGAGAAAAAAGGAAAATGAAGTACCCACCTAATTAGATAACTGACAAGGGAGGCTGGGGGAAAATGAAGCCAACATACCTATCACTTCGCTTAGAGACATGCGAAGTAGAAAAGGGGGATTAGGTTCTTGAGCTGAAAGTGAAGGGCTTTACACAGCAATCATTAGTCAACAATGGACTAAGAGCTGCCCGGTTATAAACATGGGACAGAATGGAGGGTGTTTCCCAGAAAAAAAAGTGCATTGTAAGAAACAAAATCAACAGCAACCTTGGAAAATGTTTGCAGGGTTAAGAAAATACAGTCAAATTTTTCTAGGCAGAAATTTCACAGTTAAATCATGAATATGTGGCAACAGGGTTTTACTATAAGCCAAAAATCTATGAGATAAAACTGGAAGTATTAAATGAAAGTGAAGAAACCACAAGATCAAGCAGGGTAGAAAAATGATGGACCTCATTTAATGGTGTAAACTGGCTAACCACCGTTCGGTAAGGAGGGGAGGCACAGCGTGGGGATCAAACAAATGACTGCTCTTTAGAATTCACAAACAAAGGAAATATCACAGTCAGGCTTTGAGAGCCAGATAAGAATTTATAAAGTATTTTCATAGGAACCACTATGTAATAGTGGTTACAACACAATTTAGTTCCACATTCTGACAGAAAACAAAAAAAATCTATTATGCAGTTACCCAATTTTAAAAAGGGAACTGTAATGAACTCACAAGCAGCAGATTGGAAACAACAGCAACAGAAGCATTACAAGGAGTCATATAAAGAGAAGTTAACTGAGAAAGCCAGATTATTGTTTAAACATTACTAGAAACCCAAGGAAAGTACTTGCCAGAGATTAAAAAAAGAAAGAAAGAGACAGCAAAGAAACCGACAACATCTATGTGACCACTAATAGTTAAAAACAAACAAAAACCACTTTTCTTTTAGGAACAATACTTTTTTAAAAAAATTTGAGATGAAGTCTACTGCTGCCCAGGCTGGAGTGCAGTGGCGTGATCTCAGCTCACTGCAACCTCTGCCTCCCAGACTCAAGCGATTCTCCTGCCTCAGCCTCCCAAGTAGCTGGGATTACAGGAGCATGCCACCACGCCTGGCTAAGTTTTGTATTTTTAGTAGAGATAGGGTTTCACCATGTTGCCAGGTTGCTCTTGAACTTCTGGCCTCAAGTGATCCACCTGCCTTGGCCTCTTAAAGTGCTGGGATTACACGCATGAGCCACCGAGCCTGGCCTCTTTTTTCCTTTTTTTAATGTAAAGGTTGACCAAGTGAGACACACGGGAACAGGGGACGCACAGTGTGAGAGACAGGCGTAAACCAGAAACTGCTGGGAGCTTCCAGTGCGGGAGTAAGAGAAAGAAGTTCAGCCAGAAGTCTGTGGGACCTCCTTTGATCATAGTACAAAAGATTTAATAGAAGATGGAAGTTTAAAAAAGAGAGGGCGAGAAAGAGACTAAATGAAGAATTTAGGGAAATTTTGTCTCCCAAATTCCATTTGAAAGTACTGATTGGTGACACTAGAACAGGCAGCAACAAATGCCCAGAATGTTCTACATGTGGCTGATGAACAAAGTCATCAGAGCCAGAGAGCTGCTAGGAGCTCTGAAGGAAGTATTTCCCAAAATGTGTAAGAAGCCATAGTCAATGCGTGACTATCAGATCGCCAAGTAAGCATCTCATCTGCATGAATATTGTCACAAAACATACAAACGAAACAGAAACTTCGCTATCTACAGGTAAACTAGTAGAAGATAAAAGCAAGCAGAAATCCTCTGTATTTTTCAAATGTGGCAAAATAGGGGAGATCAGCCTAAAGGAATCTAGTATTTTAGGAGAGAAATAAATATGAAGACAGGCAGAATTTGTGGACATTATTTAGAAGCTCAAGATTCTCTATATGGAAAGAAATAATTTACATAGAAAGAAATCATTTTATTTTGCCAGAAATATAACTTGGCCTATTTTAAAACACAAAACAAAATCAGATCTGACTCGGGCCTTACAGAGCAAAGTAGTTTCTCTTGATACTTTATTGAGGAGATGCAGAAAAGATGCTGCCTTGCACATCACATAGCACAGTGCTGAAGTTCTTTCAATATCTCTCTTCTCAAAGAGACTGAGTGTGCATGTGTGCACACACCCCCATTCACCCTCCTCACTCACAGACCCAAAAGTTAGCTTGATGGCATTCAGCAAGAGAAAACCCTTCATTTGGCCCAAATATTAACCATCTACAGTTCTTTAAATAAGCTCTTGGGAATCTTCGATTCACTCTGCCATGTAAGACAGAAAACGTTGCAGAAGAAAATCAAAACATTGTTCTCTCTTTGCACACATGGAGTAAAAATGATGATGATAACAAGAGCTAACATTGTTATAGTATTTACTGATTATTATCATTATCACCATCGTTATTCCCTTTATACATACAAAGAAACTGAGGTCACACAGCTTAAGTAGCAGGACAGGCTTCTGACCCTGTTCTCTCGTCTGGCTCCAGAAGACGGTTTTTGTTTTTGTTTTTGTTTACCACCATCGTATAGACGCTCTTCTCTCCCCAGTGGCTTTCTCTTCCTGAGACTTCTTTGTGGATGGCACCTCTGCACGGCCCCTACCTACTTCTCCCTTCCGCTTGCCACTCAGTACCCGGCCCACGTGGATTCCTCCAGCAGCTGCTCCCTGCCTGTAATTTTGCAGAAACATACATCCACTCTCATGCACACTCACACACATGTGCAAACTCACTCTCACACTCACAAACTCACACACATACCATCTTTTCTCCGTACATTCTGCCAGAGTGTGGGGTGTCCGGCACTTCAAGCACTTAAAGTCAGCACTTTTGCCTCCTGCTTAGTAAGAGTAAACAAACAAGAAAATACATAAACAAGAACAAGCATCCACTTTATAAATGATTTAATCACAGGTGTTAGCGCAATGGGGTGTTAGGAGACTCGATCACACCATTTCTGAACACTTAAGGGTAAAATTAGGAACAAAATGTATTAGAAATCTTCCAGAAATTTGCTTCCTGTGGCTCTAAAAGTGGAAGTAAGAATGTGTCTTCTGGGCTTGCTTTTCTTGGTTCTGGAAAAGAGCAAGTTGATGATCTCAGGGTAGTGGCCACTCTGGATCCACGTGGCAGTGGATGCCAGAGCCAGTCCCAAGCCCGCCCTCCCAAGATTATTAGCACCCAGGGAATTGGCCATGAAGGAAGCAAATTCTAAATGTAGTAGTGTTGGGAGCAGGCCAGTTTGGGGAGGGAATTGGGGTGTGTGTTTCAGACTGGAGGGAACGCTGTTCCAGGAAGGGGAAGAGCAGGCCAGCAGGAATCAAACTCTTTTACCCTTTAAAGAACAACTGTGTGCCTGCAACAGTGACCCTAAACAGAGACCCAGGCACAGCTCATTCCCTTGAACAAAACCAGCAACAGTGAAGTGTTCGTGGAACTCAGCAATAGGGTTCCTCCAGCCTCAATGGGGCCCCTGAGTTCTGGGCCCAGCATGAGAAGACAGGCACCAATAAGGCCCTGCCATAGTTCCTGTTCATATAAGGGGAGGGAGGGGCTAAGAAAGGAAGACTGGATTTCCTTCTTCTCCAGGCATGTAGGGAGTAGAGAAGGTATTAACTTCAAAAATATGTGAAATGTGACTTTATTTGTTCCTCCATGTATGTGAAATGAGTCATATCAATGACATTGGCTATTATTATCATTTCTTCCTTCTCCCTCTCTCCATTCCATTTCCAGAACCATGGCCTGGACCTGCTGCCTTCTTCAGACTTCCTGACACCAATATTACAGATCACTGTTTGACCCTATTCCGCCTTGCCATCATCATTTCTTTATCAAAGGACATGTGTGCTTTTGTGATATGTTTATGTTCTAGTCTGCTCCTCAAATTTTCAGGACTACAAGATGCATTTTATCTGTTTACTCTGAATGATCCAATGGTTGTAAATTGATTTGCACTCATAAACCCACAAAAGGCTGATTCATAAACTGAAAGAACAATGTGTTAAATGACAGAGAAAGATGAAACTGGGGTGAGAAGTAAGGACATGCATTTGAAAGGCCACTGTATTTGGGGTGAGTCCACCCTAGAAGCCAAACAGCAAAGCATAGGCGGCTTTGTCAACACACAATCAGTGCAAAGGTGTTTGTACGTTGTCATGTGATATTTCTAGAAAGTTCTAGTAGACTAAGAATTTGCTTTTCATGATGGTTATGCTTGAAAAACCAAGTCCAGTATTTAGAATGAGATATTCTTCTCCCTGGAGGGTGCCAGAGTGACATCAATAAATTCTTACAGCTCAACGCTCATTTTTCCCATTGTCAAAGAAAGATATTCTCATTCTGTTTGTACTTGTTATTATGCTTAGATTGTCAAACTTACAGGTAATGTTTATCAATTATACTTTGATGAGTAATTTAGATTGTGGCAAAAAAGTCTAAGTGTCATAGCACAGCACTTAAGGACTGGAAAAACATTGGCAATCATCTAGCTCAGTGGTTTTCAAATTGCATCCCATGGACCCAATGGGTTGCTGGATTAGGTAGCTAGAGGTGTAAGGAGGAGGCTGAGTAAGCAGGCTGTGGCTGGCCATCACGCCCTTGTAAGGAGCTTCAATTATTCAAAGTGCAGTAGCCATTGATACATTTTAGTAAAGAGCAACACGATCAAGTTTACATTTTAAAGAACCAATTTGAGTGAAGTGATTGGAGAAGGCAAGAGTAGAAGACCACCATGGAAGTTACATAGCATTTGTCCAGAGCAGACATGCTAGTGTTGGGAACCAGGGTAATAGCAATAGAGTTAGAGAGAAGTGGATGGATTTCCGACATAATTTAAAGCTACAATCAGATAGGACTTGTCTAGTGAGAAAGCAGAAATTATCAAGAACTCACTCATGTACCTCATCTGGAAAATGTACTGAGTGCTAACAATGGGCTAGGCCCTTGGCTAGGTGTTCAGCTAGACAGCCAAGACCCTGGAGTTCATATTCTAGTAGGAGACAGACGACAGATGATCACACAGGGAAAATGTTAACGTGCTCTGAAATAGCTTGGGAAATTAACTGTAGGACCCACACTGTTTTCTTTCTTCCAGAGATCTCTGTCCCGGACCACAGGCTGTTACAATTAACCAGTAATCCAATCCCCTCAAAATCATTGCATGTGGGGGGACAGATCCAAGATGGCCAATAAGAAGCAGCTCAGGATTGCAGCTCCCAGCGAAAGCATGGAGGGTGAGTGGACGCCGCATTTCTAGATGGATTTTTATTGCCCACAGACCAGGAGATTCCCAGGTGGAGGAGCCCCATAGGTCACCAGCGCAGCTGTTACAGCCTGCGTGACTTTTTTGGCCAGTGCCCCGGCATGGCTGTTTCGGCCTGCGCGGCTGTCTTTGCCGGTGCCCCCACATGGCGGTTCTCCGCCGGCACCGTTTTAGCTCGAGATTGGAGCTACGGGAAGACAGAGTTGCCCATTCAACTGATTGATAGAAAAGGGGACTGAAACAGGGAGCCAGGCCAGGAGAGTCCCGGACAAAAAAAGCACCACGAATCTCAGCACGGCTGTTTCAGCCGTCGAAGGCATAGTGGGTTGCCGCACGGGAAATCGCACAGATCCCAGCACCTTTTCAACGGGCGACTGGAACACCTGGGAGACAGTCAACTGTTCACTCTGAGTCAGGGAGCCAGGTGACCAGGCTCAGCTACTCTCACCCCCACAAAAAAACAGCAATCTGAAATGCTCTGGATTGAGAGTTTCACAGCAAGCACAGCTGAACCTGGGACAGTCCAGCTATGTGGAGGAGGGGCGTCTGCCATTACTGAGGCAGTCCACCACTACAGAGGTAGTCTGCCATTGCTGAGGCAGCCTGCCATTGCCTAGGCAGCCCACCATTACAGAGAGAGTCTGCCATTATAGAGGCAGGCCACCATTGCCGAGGCAGTTCTAACTCTATCCGTATTAACAGGACTGCAGGGAAGTTCACACGGCAGCTGGGTGGAGCCCACAGCTGCTTAGCAAAGCCTCTGTAGGCAGACAGTGACTAGGCTGCCTCCTGGCAGGGCAGGGCAGCCCAGAAAAAAGGCAGCAGGACAAAAGAAACTCATAAACAAAGCCCTAAATCCCTGGGACAGAGCACCTGAGAAAAAAGAAAAAGGGGTTTATGAGTTCTGCTGCAGCAGACTTAAACGTACCTGCCCAGCAGCTCTGAATCAACAATGGAGCTCACAGCTCAGCAGGTGAGCTCCTATAAAGGACAGACTGTCTCCTCAAGCAGCTCCCTGATCCCTGTATATCCAAAGAGTCACCTCATAAAGGAGAGCTCAGACTGACATCTGGCGGGTATCCTTCTGGGACAAAGATAGCAGAAGAAGAAACTGGCAG